>RJWK010054600.1:0-14987 GCA_004363435.1 Platanista minor
TGGTGATGGCTGTACAATCCTGTTAATATACTAAAAACTGTACACTTTAAAGGGATGCACTATGTGGCATGTAAATTATATACCTCAATAAATCTGTTTTTTTAAAAAAAGGAGAAAGAGAGATGGAAAAAATAAGCTCTTCATGATCTAGTCCCCATTTCCCCACCATCATCTGAAACCACTCCTCCCTTCAAACTATTGTTATCAGGCACACTGAGCTTTCAGGTTCCCTACATATAACTTTTTTTTTTAAACCTCTGAGGCTTTAAACTTGCTTTTCCTTCTACATGGAACATTCTTACATTCTTCCCTTCTTTGGCCAATTTATTCCTTAGATCTCAGGTTGGATGTCATTATTCCATGTAGCTAGCCATTTCTAACATTCCAAGCCTGAATTAGAGGCACCCCAATGTGCTCCCACAGCAATATGTATTTACTACTATTTCAGCACTCTTCTTACTGAATTCCAATTAACTGTTTAATTGTTTGTAGTTCTCACTAAAACTGGGTCTTATTTATTGCACCGTGCTCTAGAATAGGTAAAAAATACTTTGCAAAGAATGGAATAAACTAACCATAAGCCAGAATCCCTTTTGTGATCATTAGTCAGCTCAATAGAATACTTAAAAAAAAAAGTCCTGAACTACTGGAAATATTTAATTGTAAAGAGAAAAGCACTGGTGCACAATTTGCCTAGAAATATGCATGAAACACTTAATGTTCTGACACTCTTAAGTTTTCAAATGGAGAAATACTGACCTGCCTTAGCTGGTTAAGCTTTATACAGACATACACGTTTAACCTGTTTGGAAAATACAGTTTTGATTTTCACATACTTTGAATGTATTTGAATCTTTTCCTGTGGTGATGCATGATAGGTTCTGAATCCCAGTGAGTATCTATCCACAGGTAAGTCTGCAAAATAAAAGACCCAAGAGAATACTAAGGCTCAGAGCACTCTTATCAATTCTGAGTCTGGGTCAAGTTTGAATAGATAGTATAGATTCCATATATATGGAAGATTATATATAACAGTTCCTAAAAGAAAGAGGTTCAGTAGAGTAAAAGGTAATTTAAAAAGGAAAGAGTCACGGATATAGAAAAACTAGTGGTTACCAAAGGGGAGAGGGGCAAATGAAGGGTATGGGATTAAGAAATATACGTCTAAAACAATGTGGTGTTGTCCTTTGTATAGATTTCTTCTAACTTAAGAATGGACTTCAGAAGCAATTTTGCTAGGAAACGTTCTGAATCTGGGGGGTTGGGTAGAGAAACATGGGTTCATGGGGAAGGAATCTGAGAAAATGGTCTTTTTAGCCAAACATTAATGTTTTGTGTGAAGTTGTTTAGCAATCCTGTAATTTAGAAATTTCTATGAGAGGTCCAAATAACTGCTTAAAAACACAACAGCATTTTCTGTCCAGAAGATTTAATTGTCTGAAGTTCCAAGTCAATTGATTGCCAAACTACATTTTGGCGACACAATGAAAGGAGAGGTAAAAGCTTTAAAACTGGAAAGGAGATTGAAGAAAGGAGAATTTCTCAAACCATAAGTTCTATGATAATGACATTAAAGTATGTTAGATTTTTTTTTTCCCTAGACAGATGATAAGGCTAGAAGACTATAAATGTCAACTCAATTAAGAAAGGAAAACAGGCAACCCTGTTTCATGTTATGAATCATACATGTATCTAACAGCCTTGAGAAAGAGTATTTTTGAACTTGGAAGTATTTAAAATGCTAGGAATGTACATTAAACAATCTGCCTTTTATAACTTTTAAAAACATGAACATTGCAGAAAGTGTAAAGGAAACAATGCTCTGATCATATACACTCATTCACATATACAATAAGAGGGAATGCTAAGCAGAATGTAAATGTAGAACACGAAATATATAATTTATTGCCTTTGGGAAAATAAGGTTTTAGAAAAGGAAAAATTAAAGGAAATATGACTGAGAAGATTATATATAACAATTCCTAAAAGAAAGAAGTTCAGTAGAGTAAAAGGTAATTAAAAAAGGAAGAGTCACAGATATAGAAAAACTAGCGGCTACCAAAGGGGAGAGGGGCAAATGAAGTGTATGGGTTTAAGAAATATAAGCTGCTACGTATAAAATAGATAAACAAGGATATATTATATCACACAGGGAATTATAGCCATTATCTTATAATAAATTTTAATGGAATATAATCTGTAATAAAATACTGAATCAATATGCTGCACACCTGAGACTAATATAATCAACTATACTTCAATTTTAAAAAAAGTTGTTTTAGAAACAAGTTTAAGACACCCTTCTGATATTTACAAAGTATTAATTATTATGTGCTTCTGATGTTAGGATCCTCTCTTTTTTTTGGCCATGCTGTGCGGCACGTGGGATCTTAGTTCCCTGACCAGGGATCCGATCTGCACCCCCTGCATTGGAAGCATGGAGTCTTAACCACTGGAACTCCAGGGAAGTCCCGGATCCTCTCTCTTTAAAGTCCAGGGACCAGCAGCTTATCCATGACATTGCTGAAATGATTATAATCAAACAAATATCATAACTTCTACTACTTAAAGCAACTGAGTAATCACAATAAAGGAAAATTATTTGTATGTATGGGTATATATGTATATGCATGTATGTGTTTGATGTAATGCTTATATTCTGAAACTGAGATAAGAAGGGAAAACTCCAGTAGTTTAATTGATAATAATAATTTTTATTGATAGTCAACTACATTCTTTGTATTTTCTGCATAAAAGGTATACAGCTCTTAAAATGGATGGGCACAACCTAGGAAAAGAACTGAAATCAATAATTTAGAACTACAGAAACTTAATGACATAAAATATGATAGACTTTAAAAGCTGAAACTGCATCCAGATGTTCTTCCAGAAAGTTATGGTTAGCTAGCCATACTAAAACTCCTGAAGACCATTCTTTGTTGTTTCAGTCAGATAAGAATCTCCAAACGAACACAGAAATTTTCATATTGAGACAAAGGAATTGAAGTCAAGGGCTTGAGGCAGGAAACAAATTAGAAATTCAATCTTCTTGCCACTGCACAAGTAGAGTAAGATATTTGGCATCTGTCTTTCTCATTTCCGAAACAGAATCTCAGGTGTTTGCGTTCAGAAAAATCTGGTTTTGTCCTAACCTCTCCTTTAAAACCTTGACATTAGAATAAAGGGTGCTCAAAATAAATTTTGTTTCCCTATCACTCATAAATCTGGAGGAGGAAAAAGGATAAATAATAATAGCTGTCACTATATTCTGGGCACTTATTTAGTGCCATTCATGGTATTAATAAGTGCTTTACATATGCTCATTTAATTCTCAAAACAATACAAATGAAGGAACTGAATAACAGGCTAAATGAATAGGTACCAGCTTGAAAAAGGTCTGATTCAACACTGTGCTCAAAGTTTACTGTTTAGTAAAATTTTGGTAGAACAGTTCAATTTTTTTTTGTATGTTTGTCCAGAGAGTTAAAACCTTAGATACATCAACAAAGAGGTCTCATAAACCCTGTTTCCACAGACAATGGCACATTCTCCACAAACAACTTTGCACAGGAAATACTAAATTAATTTTCTCCAGGTGTTTAGAAACTCAGTTAATCCAATAAAAGACTATAACACTGTTTTACTTTCTTAATTCTAATAAAAAGCAATTTTAAAAAATTAATCTGATTGCCAACCTTACTTCCTTGTAAAATTATATTGAAATTCTGGGCCTAGATCTTCTGGACAATTTCTCTGGTATATTATTTAAAATTACATTTTAAACCCATGCACTTTAAAGACAGTAATTCATGAGTGATTTAAAAATAGACTGAATTCCATTTTGATTTTGCTAATTCAAGAAGTTCTTTAAATTCTGTAATTTATTTAAAAAGTAAGTTTGGAGATTTACGACACGAAGTACTTTAAGCAAGATCCAACTAAATTCTTGTACAGTTTAATTCTTCCTATCATTTTTACTCTGCAAAATCTCAAATAGCAGCTTGTGTACTCAAGTTATTTACATATTTTCTCTTAATCATTCGCTTTTCAAAGGACAGAGTTCATTTAACAACCAGTTATTATGTCTTTGTTTTGTTGCTATTTTTGTTTGCCTTCTTTAATGAATGAATCATTTCAAAATCACAGTTTATAAAGTGATACTTGTTTCTACTATCTCTCATGGAAAAAAATGCAGGTCCAACAATTGCATTCTTTATCACTCTCCCCACTACACGTGTCACCACCAAATCCACAAAAGATATGTTAAATTACAAATAGATAAATGTCTTTAAGAAGGCAGGTCTCTCATTTACAACTTTCAGGCTCAGTTATCAATAGACTATGCCCGTAAGTAATCATGACTTTGACACTAGCTATAGTTCAGCAGGAAACTAATTATTGGTGAAGTAGGAAGAATGAGAATCAAGAGAAAGATCTGTCAGGCCACCTTAATTCGTAAAGAAAAGGGTGGGAAGTGTCACATACCCTTTAATTTAGGAAGGCAGATTTCAAAAAGGTAGGCATGATTGCATGGAATGAAATTCTTGAAGGAAAAGAGATGCGAGAGGTTAGGAAGCTCTTAAAAATGGGGTTCTGACTAATATTACAGATGAAGCCAAGAAAAGGGAGGTACTAAAGAAACCAGGGACTCACCTGAACAGAACGCTATAAAAATAAAAAAAGTAGTACGGTATAAAGAACAGAGCATGGGCTTTTAAATCCAGTTCTACCACCTAATTAAATGATGCCAAGCAAATCCTTCTCTAAATATGCTTCTTTGTCAGCAAAATGGAAATAACATTTCTTGTGAAGAGCTACTACAGGGGGTTTGCTAAGTTCAATATTTCTTTGCTGGTCTCTTTGCCCTTAGGCTATATACTATTAAGAAAGCACTATGTCCAAAAGTTACTTAATTCTTTTTTCCTTGATAGTTACATTATCAAATTGACATATAGTCAGGCTCACTGGTTTCAATTTGTATTCAATACTAGGATTTACTTTCTTGCTATCATTTTTAATTTATTTTTTTGAATATGTGACACACATATGTGGTTCAAGCAAAGCTTCCTCTTTGCCCTTCATTACAGTAGTGGTACTATTCTCTATATAGGGTAAAAATTTGACCATTTGTCCACGGGCTAGAATCTATATTCTAGTATGGTGACATTTATATCTATAACCTAAAACTACAGAGCATTTATGATCAATTTTAAGATAACTGCCTATGGCTACTGAAAAGATTATAGCAAAGAATCTTCAAAAGTTAGTCCCATTAATTTTAGTTGACACACAGTGCTATGTGCCAAGCACTGTTTTATATACATGAATGTTTTAACCTTCAAAGAGACCTCTGAAGTATGTCGGCCAAGATCATGCTGCTAGCAAGTGGTACAGGTAGAATTTGAATCCAGACTCCAGAGTCTGTGTTATTAGCCACTTAACTATAATGTCTCCTGCATCCTAACCAGTCACACAGATGTTCTTGCCATATGGGGACTACAGAATTTAAACCTTTTCTGGCTTACCTTAAAAAAAAAAAAGTGTGACTTAGGAAAATTACTGTATCACAACTTTTCCCATTATTAATAAAAATTTAAAAGATAAGCAAATATGGACTAAATCTCTTTTGATTTCTCTCATTCAATTAATATTTATTAAACACCTCTGGGAGATAAAGTGAATCAATTTGCTCTCCTTCCTTCTCCGAATCCCACTAAAATGACCCAAGCAATATATATGTAGAAAAATTCTATAACAGCATGGGAAAATGTCAACAACAAAGCAGAATCACTAAAGAATTTCTGGAATGTAGAAGAGAATAAGCTCACAGAAAAGGAGTAAGTGCCTATGTTGCTTATAATAATACAGTTAAAAGACAGTCCTCTTGCTCGGAGAAGTGGATGGATTCTCCTTTTTAGTTTTTTAACTCAGAAAAACCCCAAGCTCAGAAGATTGGAGCCCTCAACCACAGTAGAGGGCTTTGGGTGATATCTAAGGGGTTACAAGAAGTCAGTGGGAACTGCACCAGCGTCCTGACCATTTGGGATGGCTGATGACATTTGCAAGCCAGACTTTTTCACCTGGGTGTGAACTGCTTGGTCAAGTTGGGGATTTGCCACATCAAGTTCTTAAAGAGGGAGGGCAGTAGGAGGTGATATATGAGGAATAAAGTATTTTTGTTAACTCTAGTCTAACAAAGAGAACAAAAGCACCGGCCAACAATTTATAGAGATAAAAATTAAAAATAAAAATAAATAAAAGAAATAGCACAGTAGGGAAAACCCATAATGCACCCAATCCCCCTGATAACTCTGAAGACAATCACAATAACATTAATTAAAATCTTAAGGGGGGAGGGATAAATTGAGAGAGATTGGGACTGACATATGTACACTACTATATATAAAATAGATAACTAACAAGGACCTACTGTATAGCACAGGGAACTCTACTCAATACTCTGTAATGACCTATATGGGAAAAGAATCTAAACAAAGAGTAGATATATGTGTATGTATAACTGATTCACTTTGCTGTACAGCAGGAACTAACACAACACTGTCAATCAATTATACTCCAATAAAAATTTTAAAATAAAATAAAACTTGAAAGTCAAAACAATAAAATAAAATGAAAACTTAAATACAGGGTGGTCCACTTAAAGCAGACATCTTACCGGCTACTGGTGTGATTGTAAATGGTTGATGGATGATAGCTACCTACTGGATGGTTAGTAGGCAGATACTAGAAATAGTCCTCTAAAGCTCTGGGGGTTAGTCCTATATCAGCGACACTTCAACATACATGAGTTTGTCTTCTGATCCTAACACATTAAATGTTACTGAGAGTGGGAGTCCTAAAGGTGATCTAACATGACTGTCTACATCTGTTTTAAATAAGATTCATTGCTATGGTTTTTTAAGTGATTCAATTAATGATTTTAAAACTTTAAACTCTCAAAGTAATTATTTTATCTACAGGATAAGAAAATAAAAAGAGTTTCTCATTTTATGCTCATAATAAGCAAATGAATAGGACTGTAACAAATTATCTTATAGGCTACCTGTGATTATCAATCACCCTTTACTTTTTAGAACCCTTTATACTTGGTTACTGACTTCAACTAATGAGGTCAGGGTCATGACTTATATACTTAGCTGGTTAGGGAGAAATCTACTTTAGGACGGCAGACTACATCCATAACCCACTTAGCAAATGTTAGCTAGAGTAAGAAGGTTGACAGAATATTAATGGTTTAGTATAATATGTCATCATTACTGGAAAAATCCCCTAATACATGTTACCTTTGACATGCAGGACAGAACTTGTATAAAAACATTTAAATAGGCTTCCTGGTACTTTTTTCTCTTAGTGCACTAAGGTGGAAGGAAGAAGGCAGCAATCCAGGTTAAGCATCAGAGGCATCGTACAGCGTGTATGGTAAAAATGATAGGGTCAACCAGGTCTAACACAGTGATACACCCTAGTTTAAAAAAAAGTCAGGACTTCCGTGGTGGCACAGTGGTTAAGAATCCACCTGCCAATGCAGGGGACACGGGTTCCAGCCCTAGTCCGGGAAGATCCCACGTGCCTCCGAGCAACTAAGCTCCTGTGCCACAACTACTGAGCCTGTGCACTAGAGCCCGTGAGCCACAACTACTGAGCTCACGTGCCACAACTACTGAAGCCTGCACACTCAAAGCCCGTGCTCCGCAACAAGAGAAGCCACCACGATGAGAAGGCAGCGCACTGCAACGAAGAGTAGCCCCCGCCCACCGCAACTAGAGAAAGCCTGCATGCAGCAACGAAGACCCAATGCAGCCAAAAACAAATAAATAAATATTTTTTAAAAAATACAAAAAAAAATCAGATTGCTTTTGGTGACTATATAATGGGCAAATAGCCAACTGCAACATTATATTTTATGTATCACAATGGGATAACAGATTAATCCATTTAGTTGCTTAACAACAGCTATCTATCATAGGTGCCTGTACTGTGGTAGGTGTTTCAGGTATATTAACTTTTTTTTTTTTTCAGGTATATTAACTTTGATTCGTACAGCCACTTTGCAAGGTAAGAGGTATTATCCCCATTTATAGATGAGGAAACTAAAGCTCAGAGGCCAAACAAGTCCAAAGCCACATAGTTGGGAAATGGCAGAGCCAGAATTTGAACTGAATTCTGGCTTCACCCCCATACTCCTTTCACTATAACTTTCTTAATAAAATAATTTTCTAAGAATTCAATGTATCATATACACCCACTTTTATTTTAAATCAAGAGATGGGATTCATGAGGGTGAAGGAGGAACACAGAACTATTTTTTGGTTGGGGAAAATAAAGAATAAACACTTAGGTAATTTTTCAAGCACAAACAAAACATCTACAGCAAAGCCTAAACCAGAAGCCAAGTTTCAACAGAGGTACTCCTGAAGTTAAAAATACTTAATTTGTACCATTTTGTACCCCAATTGGCATATAAAATACTGTTTTCCTCCTCCTTCCATCCATTCACAGGGCCCCTCAACAAACAGTAACCATACTAGCCAGGACCCACGGCCCCTCTCATGGGGGTTGAATGAGGAGCATGGGATCTAGCCTATTCTGTATCACTTTGCTTCCCCATGGAGAGATCATTTATCCATTACAAGTTCCTTATCTTCCCCATGTCCACTCACCACCATCATGCACCATACATATCACATGCACATTCATGCATTCATACCAATCTTCCTCATCTCCACTGAGTTAATTCTATCTCAGGTTACTCCACTTCAGGAAATCTCTTAAACATACATTTTCTGCAAGTCCCTTTTCTTCCTTTGACAGGGCAATTTGTAAGTAAAAAAATGACCCAAAATATTGTTGACAAATGTAAGAAGAATCTCAGTGAAGTACCTATACCACACAGAAGAAATGTCATAAGTTTTAAAGTCAAATTGACAAATTAAAGGATCAGAGAAATAAGTCACCATTTCTTATTCCTTTTTAACTTTTTAAAAGCTATTTATTAGTAATACAACTGTATTGCTTTCTACTATTTTTTTTTTTGATGCAGAAGTAAATGTTTCAGTTATAACATGGCCTTACAGACTTGCTTAGGAATCTAATTTCTGTATTGACCCAGAGAATCAACTAATCAACCTACAAATTAACTTTCATCTTATAATATCTTTTCAAAGTTGGGAATAATTAGATGGTTGCTGGACCTTACTTTCCAAAATAAAAACCAACTGATAATCTGTCAAAAAAATTAAGAATGAATTTTGTGGACATGCAGTTATTGAACAAAAATTTGGCATATGTAACAATGTAAGTATCGTGTTTGTGAAAATGAGATAAGACAACTAGGAATGCCAAATAGTCCTCTTTCCTGACTAGCTCCTTTCTGCTTTGATATTCGAATTCTACTCTCACTTCAAACATAATGTCTAAACCAAAATCTTCACTTTTGCCCTTAAAGCAGCTCACTCTCCAAAGTTCCCAGTTCTATTCCCTACTCCAGGTTCTTAGTGTCAACCATAACACTTCCTCTTTCCTGCCATGTGCAAGCTTGATGTGAGTGCTACCTAAGGAACGGAGACCAATAAATTTTATGCCCTGTTCTTAAGGAACTTTAAAAATCTACATTAGAGGGACTTCCCTGGAGGTGCAGTGGTTAGGAATCTGCCTGCCAATGCAGGGGACACGGGTTCGAGCCCTGGTCAAAGAAGACCCTACGTACCATGGAGCAACTAAGCCCGTGCGCCATAACTACTGTAAGCCCGCACCTAAAGCCCGTACTCCACAACAAGAGAAGCCACCACAATAAGAAGCCCCCACTCGCTGCAACTAGAGAAAGCCTGTGAGCAGCAACAAAGACCCAACGTGGCCGAAAATAAATAAATTTATTTTTTTAAAAATCTACACTAGAAAACAGGGCAAGTAACACACATATAACCATGATATGGATATGCTACCATGAAAAACATGCAAGAGGGAAAAATCACTTTAGGTAGGGGATCAAAAAAGGTTTTTATGAAGACAGCAGTTGACACACGCTTGGGAGATGGGTAGGACGCTGATACAACAGGAACTGCGAAGAGTGAGAGGGCATTTCAGACTGAGAATAAACAACATAAGCAAAGATTTAGAGATGAGACTATAGATTGTATTTAGGAAGCAATAAGTAATACAGAGGGGCTGGAATGTAGATCCACATAGGGAAAATGTAGCATCTAAGGTTGGAAAGGTAAGCAAGAGCCATATTGTGAAGATCCTGAGTGAGTGCCTTCTGTGCTATGGCAGATGAAGAGTCACTGAAGGTTTCTGGTTCAAGCATATGCAGTGGTTAAGAGCCAGGACTCTGGAGCTAGAGTTCTTGGATTCAAATCTCAGCTCTTCCACTTACCAGATATGTGACCTTGGGCAAGTTACTTAATTTCTCTGTATCTCTGTAGGGCTATTAACAGCACTTAGGGATGCTGTGAGGATTAAATTAGTTCATACATGTAAAGTGCCTAGAAAAGTATCTGTCATAAAGTAAATGCTATATAAGTATTTGCAATTATTACTATTCTTATCCTTTATTTTATTTTTATTTATTTATTTATTTATTTTTACATCTTTATTGGAGTATAATTGCTTTACAATGGTGTTAGTTTCTGCTTTATAACAAAGTGAATCAATTATACATATACATATGTTCCCATATCTCCTCCCTCTTGCTATCCTTATCCTTTAGAAAGATAAATTTAGCAGCGATGTATAGAAATGAACTGAAATGGAAATTTCCCTGTCTTCTATATACGTTTACTCACGCCATTCCACTTTCAAGCACTGCCCAAATTTTCCTAATTATTTAAATACCATCATTGGTACTTCCCTGACGGTCCAGTGGTTAAGACTCCGTACTCCCAATGCAGCGGGCACGCGTTCGATCCCTGCTCAGGGCACTAAGATCCCACATGCCACACGACGAGGCCAAAAAGAAAAGAAAGGAGTTTCATAAATACTCATCATTAAATGTATAATCTATTAAGCTCAAATTCTACCTCCTCCTCAACCACCTGGGCAGAAAGTAGTTTCATCACCTACGACACTTATTTCATATGTATATAACTTTATCTTCCCAAACACAGTACAGGTTCCTCAAGGATAAAATACTTTTTCATTTGCTTAAATGCAATCCCTCAGAATATTTAGTACAGTTCCTTACAGACCACACATACCTTAATAAGCATCTGTTGTGAGACTGTCTGGAATAAAGTACAGTGGTATACGAAATATCTACGGGAAGATTTACAGAATACTCATAGTAAATTAAAGATTTATTTTATTAAAATGGATGGTACTTTATAAATGAAATGGTCATACAAATGAAATGGCTTTGGAAATCTCTGCCTTAATTTGAACATGTCCTATCTATTTTTGAAAAAAATGTCTATTATTATAGCTGAAAGTAGACCCAATAATGTTCCATGTGAATAACTTACTGTGAATAGACCACAAGTGGGGAGACCTAGTGAAATTCTCCTCTCCCATTTTCTTACTTGACCCAACCAACTGCATTTTCTTTACTCTTTTTAAATCTCTAACGATGGCAGTATATGGTAGCTGGTTGAACAGATCTATATTAAAAGTCAGCAGCTGCCTTTTTGCTCAATATACACAACAGCAAGTGTCAAAATACCAAATGTGACCTTTTATTTATAGCAAAGCTAGTATAAAGAGACACATAAAAAGTGCAGTCTTTTCCTCCCAATTAAAAAAAAAATCAGCAATTCAAAGAAATGTTTGCTTCAAAACTGAAGTCATATACTGAAACTTCATGTAAGCAAATTATACTTGCTGGTTTATATATACTCATAAATACATGTAAGTATCATTGATAGCAACACCCAAATCTTTATTTTGTCAACTCTAAGGCAATAAATCCCAAAGGACTACTGCGTTTTACTTGCCCATATCATATTCAGTAAGGATACGTAATTTAGCTGTAATTTACAGCTAATGAGAGAATACACAGTAAAGTTTACAAAGGTATATTATTGAAAAGTGATTTTGATCCAGATATTTACTTTTAGGTACCTTGATTTTTAAGGATCCTTAGGTTCCCTCATGCTCTTATCTAACCTCTCTAGTATTTCAACAATAGCTTTGCTAAATATTACTTTTTCATCAGTCTACAGTCAATAAAGAATAAAATAATGTTGCCACTACCCTCAATCTGTTGCTACCAGTGGACCAGGTTTTGTAAGTATCAAACTTTTCAGCAGCTAGCTGCTAGTTGGGTAAAGAATTCTAAAAAGTACTTGGAAAAAATGTGTGATTTCAGAGCTTGAAAATAAAACATTCTGACAACCAAAAAGATATGAATGTCATGTTTACATAAATCCTCATAAACAAAGTTGTAAATATGAAATTTATACCTATACATTGTCATTGCTGTCACTGTACAACCTAATTTCTTGGGTTACTTAGAAGATATAAAACAAGGTCACTATGTAAACAATTATCCATTCAGGTTGCATGATTAAGCTCTTATTTATAATTCAATAATAACAATTTCATTAACAGTAATACTTTACTACACGTCTAAATTTCCCCTATAAGATTATGTAATATGGCCCACTGCTTAAGTATGCATTGAAATGGGGTATGAAAAAATTCAAAGACTCACAGTTACATTGAGGAAGCTAATGACAACTAGAAGAAATTTTATTCCATAAACAAAAACTAAATTTTCAGTTGTTGTACTATTTGCTATTCAGTTGTACTATTCTATTAAGAAACAACTATCTCATATATTTCAAACTTATTTTCAGCCTTTGAGGTGAGACTAACTGACTCTCTATACTCCAACTGTAAAGCTTTACAGACCACTATATTCCTTTAAAAATAACTTCCGGGACTTCCCTGGTGGTCCAGTGGTTAAGAATCCACCTGTCAATGCAGGGGACATGGGTTCAATCCCTGGTCCGGGAAGATCCCACATGCCACAGGGCAACTAAGCCCATGTGCCACAACTACCGAGCCCATGCGCCTAGAGCCTGTACTCTGCAACAAGAGAAGCCACCTCAACGAGTAGCCCATGCACCGCTAGAAGAGTAGCCCACCACTCACAACTAGAGAAAGCCCGCACGCAGCAACGAAGACCCAGCACAGCCAAAAAAAACTTCCGAAATAAATGATTTTCACAGTGCGCTGCAGATATTACTCTAATCTACAGAAGAACAGAAAGTTGGGGTCTGAACCTGCATAACAACTGGAAGTACGGCAAGAGGTATTAAGCACATCTGAATGATATAATTTTTATTAATAAAAAACCCTCAATGACAACTTGTCTAAGATCAATTACATGACTAGCAAATAGTGGGACTGTGATTTGACTACATGTTGATTTAGCCCCAAAACCTGTGTGCCCTTTCCACTATGCCAGGCTGCCTTTCACTTAGAAAACCTCTTTAGTCTGTTCCAGAAACATATAAACCCAATGCATTCCTTGGTTTTGGTACTTACGTGTATCCCATTAAGCTTATATCACCACTACAACTGACCTCAAAGTCTGTCTTCCCAGAGACCTCCCCTCCCCAAGTAGGACTTTAGAAATATTCAATACAGACACATCGTGTTGCCTTAAATCTTTTTTAGAACAAGGCAAGATATAAGTAAATAAATAACACAAATAATACAAAAGGGAATTATTTTTAAATTCAGATGTTTTGATCTTTCACATAATAATACTAACATTTGAGCATTTGCTATGTATTAGACCATGTGCTAATTCTTCATATGCCATATTTTATTTTCTCACAAGCATCCTTTGAGATAAATATATCATCCCCGTTTTACAGCTGAGAAATCAAATTACAATGCCCCAAATCATAAAACTCATAGAAAGGGAATCCAAGAATCAAATCTAGATATGTCTGACTCAAATCCCATAGGACCATTTTACTACACTGCAACTCCAATACAAACTCAATATTTATGAGGAAAGGGGTTAAACAACAACACTATTTTAGGACACACTAAGCTCAACAGTGGAGGACTGACGTATATGACTCTTACTATGCCAGCTTTGAAAGGGGCTCAGGCAGTCCAGTGAGGAAAAATTCAACAAGTCTGGCTGCATCTAATAAATGCAACAGCAGTCGTCACTCTGTAATATCTTTTTCGGAATTTCCTTCCTCTTAGATTTTTCCATTCTCTCATGGCTTCTGTCCATGTTCTTGTTCCCAAATTCCCCTTCTCCAAAACTTTTAGGCCAACTAGCTTACACCCTTCATCCTGAAGTGGCTACATCTCTGTTGATAATGGTAAAAACAGAAGCTTTCTGGAACTAAGGTTGTAAAGGGAATAAATGCTTTGTTCAGGAAAGATAATCTCATATTGGAAAATCTGGCCTATGCTGTGAAATTCACAGTATTATAAGTGATTTCAAGTTTCAAGTATGACCTGCGAACACTGTAAAAAGACTGGCCTTTGATTTTGGGGGTTCTTTTTGGCTGTATTGGGTCTTAGTTGCGGCACGTGGGACCATTCTTGAGGCATGCAGGACCTTTCGTTGTGGTGCGTGGTCTGTTCGTTGCAGTGCAAGGGCTTCTCTCTAGTTGTGGCGTGCGGGTTTTCTCTCTCTAGCTGTGAGGTCTTTGAATTTTTATTCGGAGTTCTTATTTGATATGTTGAAATAAATAATACTGATAATGTTACTTTTTTAAAAACCAAGGAGGACTTCCCTGGTGGCCCAGTGGTTAAGAATCCACCTGTCAATGCAGGGGACACGGGCCCGAGCCCTGGCCGGGGAAGATTCCCACATGCCGCAGAGCAACTAAGCCCGTGCGTCACAACTATTGAGCCTGCGAGCCACAACTACTGAGCCCATGTGCCACAACTACTGAAGCCCATGCTCCTAGAGCCCGTGCTCTGCAACAAGAGAAGCCACCACAATGAGAAGCCTGCCCACTGCAAAGAAGAGTAGCCCCGCACAGCAACAAAGACCA
>RJWK010054601.1:0-14987 GCA_004363435.1 Platanista minor
AAAAAATAAGAAAATGCCTATATCCTGTTATATAAAAATGACAGAAACTATACATACAATATGATAAATACGTGATTGTGAGCAAACACACATTAAAACATTAGCAGTTTTTTGGGGAGTTATTTGTATTTTTCGGTTTTCTATGTATTATAATGTAGAATGATCATGTATCATTCTTATAACAAATTATTTTATCTGCAACCCCTTGTACCCCCTAAAGAGTCCAAACTAGGAGAAGGCAAGAATCCAGAATGGGAAGACCAGCATTAAAAGTTGCTTTGTCCTGAGAAATGTGCAGATCCAGGAGACACAGCTGAGAAACTGAACAAACCATCTTCCTACTCCAGTCTAGGCTATTAATTTTTTAATTGCTTTATAGATTTTTAATTAAAGTAATACATGTACATAGGAAAAAAATACAATATAGCACAGGAGGGTTTATAATTAAAAGCAATATTCCTCTGTTCCACCCTTCCCCTCCCTAGTCTCACTCTTCTCCAAGGCAATTACTTTTTTTAAAAATTTAATTTTTTAATTTTTAATTTTTTTTGGCTGCGCCTTGCAGCGTGTGGGATCTTAGTTCCCTGATCCCTGGTTGAACCTGTGCCCCCTGCAGTGGAAGCACAGTCTTAACCACTGGATCGCCAGGGAAGCTCTGGCAATCACTTTTTAAATAGCTTGTTTTCAGCTCTTCTGGTGGTTACCTCTGCATGGAACCCATACTCTTGCTGTCATCCACTGGCCAGAATCACCACCTGACATTTATTTATTGACCCTTCACAATGAAAAATGAGGCTTTATCTCATTTATACCACCCCCTTCACTTTACCCTGCCCTGAATTTTGCTAGTTACATAATATTGGTTCAGCTAGTGATTTCTGGGGTAACTTTAGAGTGTCTGACCACTCTCCCTCCCCACTATGTAGGAGGCTACCAGCACCCCAAGCTGTCCATATACTCCCCTTTTATTTTTATTTATATATTTTTAAAAATTAATTAATTTATTTTTGGCTGCATTGGGTCTTCATTGCTGCATGCGGGCTTTTTCTAGGTGTGGCAAGCAGGGGCTCTCTTTGGTGCAGTGCGCAGACTTCTCATTGTGGTGGCTTCTCTAGTTGCGGAGCACAGGCTCTAGGCACGCAGGCTTCAGTAGTTGTGGCACGCGGGCTCAGCAGTTGTGGCTCCGAGGCTCTAGAGTGCAGGCTCAGTAGTCGTGGCACACGGGCTCAGTTGCTCCGCAGCACGTGGGATCTTCCTGGACCAGGGCTTGAACCCGTGTCCCCTGCACTGGCAGGTGGATTCTTAACCACTGTGCCACCAGGGAAGTCCCCCCTTTTATTTTTATTTATTGTACTTTTATTTTTACATCATCAAGATTAACGTCTATATCCTGCCCTGTTCTCTAACCATGTTTAAGTCTGTACATTGACTCTATTGTAGTTAATCAGCAACATTTATATTACAACAAGCCTCCTTCCCCACTTAGAACTCATGACTCTTGTGCAACTCTAAGGAGGATGTTCACTGTATTCAGAAAAACGGATTATTTTTTTGCACATTTTATTAATTACTCAAAATCATGCAGCCATTTCCTTTGTTTTCTATTTGACCTTGGCTCTCTTTTATAATCTTTCCCCGGGAGTCTCTTTTTTTTTTTTTTTTTTAAGATTTTTTTTGCTGTGGGCCATTTTTAAAGTCTTTATTTAATTTGTTACAATATCTCTTCTGTTTTTTATGTTTCCATTTTTTGGCCCGGAGGCATGTGGGATCTTAGGTCCCAGACCAGGGATTGAATCCACACCCCCTGCACTGGAAGGCAAAGCCTTAACAACAGGACCGCCAGGGAAGTCCCTCCCCAGGAATTTCTAAGTGCCTTTCTCCTTTTGTTGTTGAGAAGTATAACATTCGTGCTCTTTACTGTCATCAATAAAAAAATTCATTTCTTGTTCTTTCTCTATATTGCTTGGGACTTATGTTTCCCGACGTTCTGTTACAATTTGTACAGACTGCTTACTGGACCTGCTGCATAGCTGTGACTCTGGGATTTCTTCTCACTGGACCCATGGGTCAGTTCCTCTTTTTATGGTATACATCATATCACCTTCTTTGCCTTCTAGTCCCCAGGGCTACTGACATTAACCTGATGTCAGTTTGGTTTTGGTTTGCTTTTTCTTTCCAAAGCTTTCCGGAGTATCTCTGAAGGGGTCCAGCACATGCCACAGTGGCATAAAAATTATTTTGAGCAGAAGGTACCTGAATTTCTGAAATCCATCTGCCAAAAAGCAGAGACTCCCAAAAGAACTCAGTTGTCTTAAATCCCCTCCCCAGGAGCAACCAGAGAAAACTGACTCTTATCATTGGAGATGAGAAGTCTCCACACAACACCTAAACAGACACTGTCACAAAAACTGCCATGTCGGGCTTCCCTGGTGGCACAGTGGTTGAGAGTCTGTCTGCCGATGCAGGGGACACGGGTTCGTGCCCTGGTCCGGGAAGGTCCCACATGCCGCGGAGTGGCTGGGCCCGTGAGCCATGGCTGCTCAGCCTGTGCGTCTGGAGCCTGTGCTCCGCAACGGGAGAGGCCACAACAGTGAGAGGCCCGCGTACCACAAAAAAACAAAAAAACCCACAAAACTGCCATGTCTCCCTGCTATCTTTCTGCTAAGGGCCCATTTATCTTTCCCTCAAATCATCTGTTTCCTCCTAACCCTTCCCCCACCTCTACTTCCCCTATTAAAATGGTATACAAGCCTCAAATTCTAATTGCCCTTTTGAGTCACATTTTCTATGAACTTCCACACATACATGATTAAATCTGTCTTTTCTCTTGCTAATGTCCCCAACAACTAAATATAACAGAGTGGAGAAAAAGTTTTTCTTCCCTAACATCTCGTTACTCTTGGTATTCTTAAATTGCATCTTATAAAGCAACTTATTTAGCATTAAGTGGGCATTTTTTAAAAAAATTTTGGCCATGCCGCGTGGCTTGTGGGGATCTCAGCTCCCTGACCAGGGACTGAACCCAGGCCACAGCAGTGAAAACACTGAATCCTAGCCACTGGACCACCAGGGAACTCCCCAAGTGGGCATTTTATTTAAGGTTTTTTTCTTTTCCATTCTGGGAAATTTTCTTTTATCATTGGTTTGATAATTCCCTCTCTCTACTTTCTATTTCAAAATTTTATTTGTCAGATTTTACATCTCCTAAGAATTGATCTATATTTTGTCTCTCACATTTTCCATATAGCCTATTGCTCAGGTCTTAAGAAAATTTTCTTGACTTTATCTTCCAACCTTTCCACTAAATTTACTTGCGTCAATCATTTAAAAATTTTAACAGCTCTTTCTCTATTTTTTGTAACATTCTATTATTATTTAAGTCTTTATGAAGATACTAATCAGGAGTTTCCCCTCCCACATCCCCAAAGCTATTGCTTATTTTCTAAATTATCTCTATCCCCAGGGTCAAATACGCTACTTATTTGGTCTTTCGCTTTTTTCTTTTTGGCTGTACCTCGCGGCTCACAGGATCTTAATTCCCAGACCAGGGATCAAACCCTCGCCCCCTGCAGTGGAAGAGCGGAGTCCTAACCACTGGACCGCCAGGGAAGTCCCTTGGTCTTTCTCTTGACTGTCTTTTATTTATTTATTTTTTAAAGATTATTTATTTATTTATGGCTGTGTCAGGTCTTAGTTACAGTGCACAGGCTCTTCGTTCAGTGTACAGGTTTCTCTCTAGTTGTGGCACGTGGACTCAGTAGTTGTGGTGCGTGGGCTTAGCTGCCCCGCAGCATGTGGGATCTTAGTTCCCTGACCAGGGATCGAACTGGCGTCCCCTGCATTGCAAGATGGATTCTTAACCACTGGACCACCATGGAAGTCCCCTTGATTGTCTATTTGTATTTAGTCTTTAGGGACCAGGTTAAACTTTTTAGGTGGATTTCTTGTTATTTTATATCTAGGTCTATTTCCCCCCAAATTCCTCCCCTGAATGGGGATAACTAGTTACCAGGTTTGCTTTAGGGTAAGTGGGCTGGGTGGCCCCCAAATGCCACTTAGGGGTGCTGGCCCCCAGTTCAGCTGTCTCTCTACTCCTCAAGCAGTTTGTTTATCTTTGTTCTAGAATCAACTGCAGGCTGCTATTCCATGCAGTTCTTTTGTGAGCAGACTTTCTTTTAACCGTCCCCTCCTATTTTTGGCTCCTCTGCTTTTACTCCCACCCCCCAGGCCTCTGAGCTTCCAAGTCTGAGTCGGCCTGGTGATAATGGGGTTCTACCTGGTTGACAGCCCCTCTGCTATAACTTTCTCTACATTTATTGTGCATTGTGATTTACTGCATTTCATTCCATTTTTCAATATGCTTCCATCCATTTCGTCAAAGATTTTTAAAACCTCTAATCTGATGATAGTGGTCTCTTTCTGGTTTTCTATGCTGTTACAGATTTAATCCTCATTTTATTTCCTTGCTACTATTTTAATGGGGCCTCAAGCAAAAAAAGAAGACAGATATTTATGCTCAGGCTGCCATCCCAAACTGGAAGTCAGTCAATGGGTAATTCTCCAGGGAAGTTATATTCCATTCACTCAAATGAAAATAATAACTTTATTATTTTCTTTTTTGTTTGTGGAAACTCATCTTAGTGACTTACATAAATTCTATAAAAATAACTGGTAATAATTCATAAAAACTGATTTTCTTTTGTTACTCAAAAAGGTTTTATTCTAAAACTCTTAGCTTCTATAAGAAAATAGAAGAGATTTTTTGTAATGAATTCTTTGGAGGTTCAACTCTTTTTTTTGGGCAGCTTGTGGGATCTTAGTTCCCTGACCAGGGATTGAACCTGCGCTCCCTGCAGTGGAAGTGCAGAGTCCTAACCACGGGACCACCAGGGAATTCCCTAGATGTTCCATTTTAATCGATGTAACTCAAACAATAAAACAGATGACTTACCCAAGAAAATGTCGACCAGCATATTCAGAGTAAATCTCCCAGAAGGACCTACATGTTTTATATTTCTTGTTCCTTGTGATGAACTGTGTTCTTGAACAAATCTTACAATATTTTTTACATCATCAGTCACATCTCTTGTCTTATAATCCTATGAATAAAAAGAGATTACCTTTTGCTATAATTAAGATACCGATACCTAGATTGCTAGGATTTAATACTAACTGTATTGTACCAGTCCCACAATAAACCATTTCCAGACTAAAACCAAGACCAAAAACCAAGGAAGTTTCAAATGTTCATTCTTTTCTAAGTTCTTATATTAACCTTGTGTCTAGAATAATTAGCACTCTACTATATTTATTCCATTTCTGTTTCACAGACAGTTACCTGAGAGCACTCTGTAGGCAGAAATATTCTTTTTCTTTCAAAACCCTTCGTATCTCTTTTGGTCACTTACTGGATGGTGATCTTTAGGGATGAAAAACATTGTCCAACCATGCAGATGTACGAGTTCTGATCTCTTTTGGGTCTCTGGTGCCACAGTCAATCCTTTTTATCATCTCCGGTCAGTTCCCTTTCTCATTCCCCTCAGTTGTCTCCAAACTCTGCCTACCAGTACTATGTAGTCTTCTGCTATCGTCTCTCCTAGCTCTCTAACCTAGCAATGCTGAGCACCTGAAGTTCTCAAAAGCTGCATCGTGCTTCTGTGCCTCTGTCTACGCACTTCCTCTACCTTCTAACCCTTGTTCATCTACCGCAGTCCTGAAGACAAATAGGTTTCTTGTCCTACACTAACAATTAGCAGTGATTCTGAGACTCTTATCTGGCATCATCACGAAAGAGTGCCCCATCACTCTCTGCAACATCATTCCTGCCTTAATTCTTGGTGACTAGTGTACAGAGATGATCCTCCCACACCTCGGCCTTTGGCAACTTGATCTCCCTGTACTCCAGTGATCCTGTCCTCCACATATGTCAGCCCCTCACTCCCATGCACACACTCACTACCTAGCCTTACTAGTATCAGCAACCCTTTTGTTCTCTGACCGCTACCTCCTGCCTTTCTAACTCACGCCATCTAGTTTCTGACTCCAGCAATCCACTGGGAGAGCCTATCCATTGATCCTCGTCTTCAGATGTTCAGCTTCAATTCCAGAGCCAATCATTATAACATAACCTTTCATATACCTTCAACTCCCCTGCCCTTGGGTCACGTCGTTTGACAAAAGACATGAGATCCAGATCTCCACCATTCCATGCCTACACCTGTGTAGCTGAACTTGGCAGGAGAAACACATACAACTATGCCGACTGTTTTCACTTTCAGTACAGGGCCACAAACCTCAAGTGGATCCTTAATACTGCCAGGTAATCAATGATACACGCTTAGTCTATCTCTCCCCCATTCTCTTAGACTAGGAGTCAGCAAATTATGGCCCATGAGCTGTATGCCTGTTTTTGTAAATCAAATTTTACTGGAACACAACTATGGAAAAATCGGTGTATTTATTGTAATTTATGTCTGCTTTGGGGCTAAAACAGCAGAATTGAGTAGTTGTGACAGAGACTGCCCACAAAGCCTGAACTGTTGGGTTGGCCAAAAAGTTCGTTTGGGTTTTTCCATAAGATGTTATGGAAACCCGAATGAACTTTTTGGCCAAGCCAATATTTACCACCCTCTGGCCCTTTAAGATAAAGTTTGCTGACCCCGTCTTAGATGACAATTTCACACTTTCTCCTTTCTCTTCAATCCCCACTCTTGTCCTGTCAGCTGACTACCTTGCTTCCTACTTTGCTGAGGAAACAAACAATCGGAAGAGAGCTTTCAAAACTTCCTTCACTACATCCATCCCCAGCAGCTGCCCCGCATTTTCTCTTCTTTCTTCCTGTTATTATAGACGAACTATCCAAGCTCCTGTCTAAGCCAGTCTTTGTCCTTCTGCACTAGCTCCCAAGCCCCCTTGCTTACTCAGGGACACTGCTTCAGCAATTCTTCCCCCTCCTCACACATCAATTTCCATCCCCCGTAGGTACGTTCCTATCAGCACACAAATATATTATTTCTCCTGTCTCTTCTTGACTCCACTTCCCCTGGCAGCTACAGTTTCATTTCTCTGTTCATCCTTGAGGCAAAACTTGAAAGAATTCTCCATATGCACTGCCTCCAATTTTGCCCCTCTCCACTGAAACTGGTCAAGTCCAGGTCCCATATTTCTGCGGTGCTAAACCCAACGGTGATGTCTCAGTCCTTATGGTACTTGGCTCGGCAGCAGGAGGTGACTAGGTAGCGCTCCGTCCTCCCTGATGCACTCCTACGCTTAGCTGCCTTGGTCTTCCTCCTACCTCACTTGTTCTCTTTCCTCGTCTCCTTTCCTAGTTCTTCCTCTTCTCCTCAACCTCTTCAAGTCTAAGGGCTCAGTCTTTGGTTTTCTTCTCTTCTGTCTAAACTTACACCAGTGAAGATTTCATCTGCTTTCATGACTTCAAATTCAACTATATGCCAACCATTCCCAGAGTTATGGTATCACCAGCCTCTCTTCAGAACTGCTGTATCCAAGACATATCTAACTCACTACACCCCAGACCAAACCGTTGATCTTCCCTGCCAGCCTTCCCCGAACGTCTCGGCTGAGGGCTGCTCCACTTTTCCAGTTTTTCAGCCCTCCAGGCACCGTTCTGGCCAGCCTCACCTCTCCCCCTGGGCAGGCATGTGAGCTCCCTCACTACCCCTCAAAGGCACAGGCATGCCCCCCACCACAGGGCCTCTGTTCTTGGCTTTAGCCAAGAACATCCGTATTTGAGAGCTGCTCAGCTAACTCCTTTCTTCAAGCCTTCGCTCAGGTCTCATCTTTGCAGTAAGACTTCCCTGGGCCACTGCATCCTGCACCCCATTCATCATTCCTGACTCCTTACACTGCTGTACTTTTCATCAAAGTTCTTTCCTCTTAACATGCACTTATAATGTATATTGTCTTTATTCAGCCTCCCTCTGCTAGAATGTAAGCTCCACAAGAGTAGGGATCTTTATATTTTGTTCAGTGATGTATCCCAAACCCCTAGAACATTGCCTATCACAGAGCAGGCATTCAACAAATATTTTTTGAATGAGTGAACTGATTAGCAATGTCTACAGAGTGGGGTGTGGTGGGTTGAGATGGCCATAAATCCACAGATTCCACCCCAAGAGAGACTAAATCACCCTCTGCTTGGCTAGCGCTGCCTACGGTATCACAGTGATATGAACACATACATGTCTGTCTCCCCTCCCGTCTGTGAATTGGCCTATATCATATTCATATGTGAATCCCCAGCACCTTGCACAGATATTTCAATTAATATATCAACTGTGAAAATGCTCTGTAAACTGTGAAGTACAGTAGACATTAAAACATAGAATTACCATCATAGGTACAATACAGTACCTAACGATTGAATTTAACAACCTCCCAAAGTTATTTATTTATTTTTTTTGCGGTACGCGGGCCTCTCACTGTTGCGGCCTCTCCCGTTGCGGAGCACAGGCTCCGGACGCGCAGGCTCAGTGGCCATGGCTCACGGGCCCAGCCGCTCCGAGGCATGTGGGATCTTCCCGGACCAGGGCACGAACCTGTGTCCCCTGCATTGGCAGGAGGACTCTCAGCCACTGTGCCACCAGGGAAGCCTCCAAAGTTATTTTTAGGACAGATGATAGCAAACTCATCCTGAAGCTACTGCCCTTACTCTTTACAGTTTTTTAAAAACGTTTACAGAGTAATCTAATTGATCTGAATTCAAACACATAGTATACTAGTTATAACCCTTTTGAGAATGAAGATGAGTTGAATGTAAAATATTCTACCTGCCCATGTTGGATCTTTTTGGGTATTTACAGATTAATGATATTTCTTAAATATCCTATAACCACCAAAACAGGTCCAGTATATATTTTTAACAGGCTTCTAGTTCTACAGATATTCCACAGAAATACTATTAAAATGTTTCTATTCCCAATTAACATGGGTAGGAAGCCATCATCCCCTTGTTAAAATCCCTAGGGCCCACTTACTGCAATCTAACTTGTATCTAACTTTTCTAAATTAAGAGAAGAAAAAAAAAAATCTTGGCAAGTTCCTTATCACAAAAAATTTAAAACTTCCTTATTTTACCTTTGTTTTACAGCAATTATCACAAGAAACATCTGGGTATTTCTTACAAAAATAAGGATTAAATCCATTTTCGCCAAAGTAAGCCAAAAGCTGTATTCTCCTGCATTCTGTTATATTTTCGCAGTAATGTACCATACTATACAAATTATTGAAGTGAGTCTCTTTCGTATGATGGTTTCCATCTTTTTCCACTAAAAGAGATGAAGAACATAGTAAACATACTTATTAGAGTAGAAAAATAGAAAATATCACAGAAATATTTAGAATAGGTTCATATAACTTTTAATATTAAATGAACTAAAATTATTCATAGCATTATATATCAACATGACATGAATCTATATTATAATTAACTGAGTATTTATGTGCATCTTCAAGATTGTAGTTTTGCAGGAATAAACATAGGTTGTCAGGAGTAGCTGAAAAAATTTTGCAACTCTTCATTATTCCCAACGATAAATATCTGAATTATATTTACTATATTTATCAGACAAGGATGTACTGAACCCAGCATGCAAAGTAAGCAGAGCATGGAGCCATGGCAGTGGGCTGTGCATCTGCCTGAGTATCTGGGATCAAAGTGGTTAAGCCAGTGGCTCTGAAACTATGTACCAAGGACCCCCCAGGGCTGGGGCGGGTGCTGCAATCAACTTACAGGGGTGCTGGCAGATGTTTTAAATTTAAGGGAAACACAGCAATACCTGACATCTGTTGAACACCACACAAGCAACTAGTTGGAGGTAGTTTATGATGTGCTACTTTCCTTCTAATGACATTGTGAAGCTGAAATTTTGGCAGTTGCTATGATAAAAATAAGTATCTCCCAAAAAATCAATGTGAAACAGGAAATGAGGGTGGCAGTGTCCAATCTGATTCCAAGGTCTGAGAACAATGTGTACGTACTTTTCATTTGTAAGCAATTGTTGTTAGTTAAAAATGAAATAAATTTTTTTTTTCTGGTTTAAGAGTATTATTTTTTTCGAATGGTTGCTAAGTGTTTAGCATTTAAATACTTACTAAATTATTTGGACCTAACTTAATATAGGTTCTGCTTAAAAACACAAATGGACACACTAAGTTTAAACGTTTCATTTTTGCACTGAGAATTATCTTGGTACAGTGCAAGGGACATGGACTTTGCAATCAGATGAACCTGGATTCCATCAGGGCTCTGCCACTTCCCTAGCTCTGTATCTAATTTTCCTCTTCTGTAAAACGAGGAGAATAATAGTATCTTTTAGGGTTGTTGTGAAGATTAAATGAAGTGATCTACGTAAAGCATTTACGACAGCAGCATATAGTAAGTGCTAAGGAAACTTTATCATCATTATCACTACCCTTCCCCTTGCTGCTGCTGCTGCTGCTGCTCTTGGGGGCAAGTTACAAAACCTTTCTGAAGCTCACTTTTCTCATGGGACTATCTCAAAAGCTAGTGGTTACAAGCAAATAAGGTGAACATTACTTGGCACAGAGCTTGGTAAGTGCCATTTCCCATGCTCAGTATCTCTGCCAGAGTTCATTCAAAAGTGGTCTCAAAACAGGCAATTTTACTTATTTATCTATTAGAAGGGGACTGGTTCAATAAACATGGAATACCATACTATGGAATTCTATGTAGTCAAGCTATGTGTACTAGTTGGAGTCATAATTACACCCTAGTGTTGACTGGAAAAAAAATCAGGTCAACATATACATATTAAAAAAGCACATTTATATAATAACTATAAATAGAGTATAACCTTTGAAAATTGTGAATCACTACGTTGTACACCTGAAACTTATATAATACTGTAAATCAACTACATCACATTTATATTGTAAAAAACCTGCATTTGGGAAAGGTAAATATCAAATATAAGATATTGCCTAACTCCAATGAAGAGGTAAAGGGATGAGATAGGAGAGGGCTATGTAGAGGTTTTATTTCTTAACCTGGACGGTGGTACGTGACAGTTCATTATTTTTTTTCCATTTTACCTTTCTGCACATTTGAAATATGCTATATACAAGCATGCATGCAGAAATGGGGCCTGGAAGGATACAAAGGAAATCAGTAACTGGAGTTATTTCTTAGGCAGGACTGCATACGAGGCATGATTTGGAAATTTTTCAGTCTTCAACACATCTGTATCATTTGAATTTTACATAACAAGCATGTAATACTTTGATCGTAAACATGAACTAAAATAAAACTTCCATATCTATCTAAGTGCCTCTATTTTAAGGAAAACTGGACCCAAAACACCACAGCTGCAGGGGTACATGACAATCACGAGACCGAGGAGGACAGCATGTGTCCCCGATGGAGCTCAGCTTACTTAGTATAAGCCTCTTCAGTCTGGTCACATCGTGGTAGGTATAGAAGAGCAGGCAGTGAGAGATCTCCCCATCTCTTCCAGCTCTCCCAGATTCTTGGTAGTAACCCTCCATGGATTTAGGGAGGGATGCATGGATCACAAATCGCACATCAGGTTTGTCAATCCCCATTCCAAATGCAATCGTCGCACAGATAACCTGGTGTAAAAGCAAAAGCCTATTAGGCTCATAAAGAATTTAAAGGAACATTTTTTTAATCAATCAATTAATTTTTGGCTGCATTAGGTCTTCGTTGCTGTGCGCGGGCTTTTTCTTTAGTTGCGTTGAGCGTGGGCTACTCTTTGTCGTGGTGCATGGGCTTCTCATTGTGGTGGCTTCTCTTGTTGCGGAGCACAGGCTCTAGGCGCACGGGCTTCAGTAGTTGTGGCTCACGGGCTCTAGAACGCAGGATCAGTAGTTGTGGCGCACGGGCTTAGTTGCTCCGCGGCATGTGCGATCTTCCCGGACCAGGGCTCGAACCCGTGTCCCCTGCACTGGCAGGCAGATGCTTAACCACTGGGCCACCAGGGAAGCCCTAAAGGAACATTTTAATAATAGATGCTTCTAGAAGCTTTATCATCTATTTTACTTTAAAATGTACTCTATATAAGAGTCTAATATCTTAACTTGGCTCCATTATTTAGCATGACTAATATGAGATTTTCATATTGATAATTTAAAGTTCTATTCAGACCCAAGAAAGTAAACAGAAGCTTGGTGTGGCAGGCACTTGCTAGTGTGATTTGGTGCTATCACCAAGGGAGCCAGGATCAGCAGCAGTTGCCTCCTGAAGCGTTACTACTGTTTGCTCTCGTATGTTTTTGATATGGAGGTGTGGGGGTGTGGCTCACCCAGCCATGATATCCCTGTTGCCCCGGTAACTGTTTCTCAGGAGCTCTGGTTGTTCCCAGGGTTTGGGCTTTTAGAGGTCACTGCTGCTAGATTTTCCAGTGATTCAGGAACAGTGGTGTTCTCACCTGCTCCAGGTGAGAACTTACTATCCGTTTTTCCAGTGGTAGCAAGTGATCACACACCAGCTCCTTTTATTCATCAGCTAATTTCAGAGTCAAAACTCGTGAAATTTTTTTTTTTTTTTTTGCGGTACGCTGGTCTCTCACTGCTGTGGCCTCTCCTGTTGCGGAGCACAGGCTCCGGATGCACAGGCTCAGCAGCCATGGCTCACGGGCCCAGCCGCTCTGCGGCATGTGGGATCTTCCTGGACCGGGGTACGAACCCGTGTCCCCTGCATCGGCAGGCGGACTCTCAACCACTGCGCCACCAGGGAAGCCCAAAACTTGTGAAAATTTTATTGGAACTCGTGGGCAAAAGTCTGAGAGTTGCTTATACTAGGGAAAAAAAAAAAAGGCTGGAGACCGTAGATCTTGGCCTATGCAAATTACTCAGTGGAAGCAAGGTGATAGCTAAATTTCAGGAGCTTGATATATCAGTTTTTAGTAAAAAATCTCTTTCAAGCCTGTCCATTTCAGTGGCAAATTTAGGACCTATAACCCAGCCAAAAATATTATATCTCCAGGCAAAATTACATTATACAACTAAAGCTGCAAGCCTTTTTTTACCACCTAAAAAAATGAATTGCTACTTCAAAAATAGTATTTCAAAAGCAAATGGACGATCTGGCAGCCAGAATGAGGCTAATGACATGATTCCAATAACTGTAAGTACCACAGCTAGGAACTGCACGCCATGGATGGCAGACGGGGGTGCTCATCAACGCTGGAGATGCTGGTGGCCTGTACTTTAGGTCAGCCATCTGTCTAAGTTTATGGCACTGCAATCAAAGGCTAATCTCTTTGGAAAGAGAAAGTCTACTGTAGTCTCTGGAGGTGGGAGAGCAGGTGGAGAGGCTGTATAAAGCAAGGTGTGTCAGCCCACAGGCGCACAGGTTTCCAAGAAGCCTGGGTGCATCTCCCAAGGTCGGGTGAGCACAGGGCTGCGAGGGAGGCTGCAGGCTCATGAGGTGACTATGACACCAACACCTTCTGAGACTCTTTATTTCTTTTTTTTTTTTTTTGCGGTACGCGGGCCTCTCACTGTTGTGGCTTCTCCCGTTGCAGAGCACAGGCTCCGGACGCACAGGCTCAGCGGCCATGGCTCACGGGCCCAGCCGCTCCGCGGCATGTGGGATCTTCCCAGACCGGGGCACGAACCCACGTCCCCTGCATCGGCAGGTGGACTCTCAACCACTGCGCCACCAGGGAAGCCCGAGACTCTTTATTTCTTATAACTGGGAACACTGGCTTTGTGGAGTTGTTAATTGCTTCTTTATTTCTGTGTTGCTTTTAAAACTTCAGGCTAGGGACTTCCCTGGTGGCACAGTGGTTAAGAACCCACCTGTCAACGCAGGGGACATGGGTACGAGCCCTGGTCCGGGAAGATCCCACATGCCACAGAGCAACTAAGCCTGTGCTCCACAACTACTGAGCCCACGCGCCACAACTACTGAAGCCTGCACACCTAGAGCCTGGGCTCTGCAACAAGAGAAGCCACCGCACCGCAACGAAGAGTAGCCCCTGCTCGCCGCAACTAGAGAAAGCCCACCCGCAGCAACGAAGACCCAACGCAGACAAAAAAGAAAAACCCAAAAAACAAAAAAACTTCAGGCTACCATCATATCTTTGTGAAGGAAAACAACCAAGTTTTATTCTATCCCACAAATCTAGTAAGATCAAAGCTGTCCAGTTGGTTATATTATTATACCTTGACTGTGAGAATTAGCTGCTCTGAGAGCAGAAACAATTAGATTAAAAAAAAAAAAAAGGGCTTCCCTGGTAGCACAGTGGTTGAGTCCGCCTGCCGATGCAGGGGACACAGGTTCGTGCTCCGGTCTGGGAAGATCCCACATGCCGTGGAGCGGCTGGGCCCGTGAGCCATGGCCGCTGAGCCTGTGCGTCCGGAGCCTGTGCTCCGCAAAGGGAGAGGCCACAACAGTGAGAGGCCTGCATACAGCAAAAAAAAAAAAAAAAAAAAAAGCTCACCAATTAAAAAAACTATGTATTTGATCAAAGTGTTTTATATATAAAAATATGTATATATGTATGTATGTATGTTATAGAATATACTATATATAAAGAATTAAAGAACTTTTAAAAATTGGCTTTCTTTTTTCTTATTAGTTTTTTATTCAATTTTTTTATGGTTGAGATTACACACTTTTTTTAAAAAAATAGATTTATTTACTTATTTATTATTTTTGGCTGTGTTGGGTCTTTGTTGCTGCAAGCGGGCTTTCTCTAGTTGTGGCGAGCGGGGGCTACTCTTTGTTGCAGTGCGCTGGCTTCTCTTGTTGCAGAGCACGGACTCTAGGCGCACGGGCTTCAGTAGCTGTGGCTCGTGGGCTCTAGAGCGCAGGCTCGGTAGTTGTGGCGCACGAGCTTAGTTGCTCTGCAGCATATGGGATCTTTCTGGACCAGGGCTTGAACCTGTGTCCCCTGCATTGGCAGGAGGATTCTTAACCACTGCACCACCAGGGAAGCCCGAGATTACAGTTTTTTTTTTTTTTTTTTTTTTTTTTTTTT
>RJWK010054602.1:0-14987 GCA_004363435.1 Platanista minor
TGCCACCACCCCCAGGGGCAACATGCATGCTGTCTGCTGCCTGGTCCCGTGTCTCCAGGATGGGTGTGGGCCCCAGGAGATCAGGGTCCTGCCGCAGCTCAGCCACTAACTCCCAGGTGCCCTGGCCGGGGGCTGACCTTCAGTGTCTGTTTCCTCCCTTGCAGAGAACATGCCCTGGTCCTCGTCGCTTCCTGTGTGAGTCTGCTTGGGACCCTGTAGCAAAGGCCGCCCACCGACCAGGCAGCTCAAACAGCAGACAGTCACTGTCCCCAGTCCTGGAGGCTGGAAGCCCAGATCTCGGTGTGGGCAGGGCTGGGTGCTCCCGAGGGCTCTCTCCTGTGTGCCAATGGCCATCTCCTCCCTGTGTCTTCACAGGGTCTTCCCTCTGTGTGTGCCTGTGTCCTGACCTCCTCTTCCTATAAGGACACCAGTCCTATGGGATTTGGTCCCACCACCCATGACCCCATTTTAACTTTGCACCTCTTTAAAGACCCCATCTCCAAATACGTCACGTTCTGGGGTGCTGGGGGTGAGGACTCCAACATATGAATTTGCTCGTAACCCCCCCCCCCCTCAAATAAAGCAGGAGACAGTGCCGTTGTCTCATCCCTCGTGCATTTATCCCACAGATGTTGTTTGAGTGCCCTCTGCATGCAGTGGTGAGGTGTCTACAGTGATGGACAAGATGGAAGGAAAGGTGGAAAGAGAAAGGAAACAACGAGCCTAAAGGTCACATGTCTGGGGTCACCTTGACCCCTTTCTTCTCTTACCTCTCACTTCTGATGTGCGCACACAGCCAGCCCTGCCTCCCGGACTTGACTGCCTCTGGACGCTGCCACCACCCTGCCCACCACATCTGGAGCCCAACCCCTGTGGGAACCCCTGCTGGCCCCCTCAGGCCCTTCTCAGCCCAGCGCCAGGGGTCCTATCACATCTACATCAGATTATGTCACGTCTCTGCTCAGAACCCACCTGCGGCTGCTCATTCTTGCCAGAAAACACACCCGAGTCCCCACGGTGACCTCTAAGTCCCTTCGTGGGTGGCCGCTATGACCCATCTGTCCTGGTCTCCACTATTCACGCCCTTTCACCTGCTCCAGTGCACTCAAGACCTCCTCGCTTCTTGAGCTGGCAAATGCGCTCCTGCCCCAGGGCCTTTGCGCTGGCTCTTCCCCCTACCTGGGATGCTTTTTCCTCAGATGCCACCTGGCTCTTCCCCTCACCTTTTTCAAGGGAGGCCGTCCTTGACCACTTGATTTAAATTGCCCTCCTGACCCTCTGGCTTCCCTTTCCAGTCTAACACTTATCACCTGCAGGTCATGTCATTGTCTTCATTATTTTGCTTGTTGTCTGTCTCCCCAAGGACAGAAAGTTTCATCTGTTTTCTTTACTGCTGGATGCCCAGCACCTAAAATAAGCCTGGTATTCAATCGATAGCTATTTGTGAATGTATCTGACAAGGAATTATTTTGCTTTTCCTCAAGGGTCAGCAAATGGTTTCTGTAATGGGCCAGATAGTAAATATTTTCAGCTTTCTGTCACACTATATCCGTCGAAACTAACCAACTCTGCCATTAAAAAGCAAAGCAGCCAGAGGCAATGTGTATGTGAACGGGGGGGCCATGTTCCAATAAAACTTTATTTACAAAAGCAGGCGAAGGGCCGGATCTGGCTGTGGGCTGCAGTGTGCAGAGCCCTGGTGTATCTAGTGAGCCAGTGACAGACCTGTACTCACTCACACACGCTCTCCCTGACACCCCCTCCCATCCTGTGCACCATACGGGTGTATTCTCCCCTCCCCCACGTCTGTGCCATCCATAAACTTCCAAGGCCATTAGGGCATCCACAGCCCTCAGGTCTTAGCATCTTTTGAGCCCCCAGGGAGGGGGCTGGCCAGGGATGATAGTCCCCACTTTGCAAATGGCAAAGATGAGGTGCAGCAAGATAAGTGGGCTCACGGGGCCACAGCTGGAAGGTGTGGCACCCTTTCCCTCCCCACTCTTTCCCTGCCTTCTGATGCTCCCAGACCACCTCCGTTTTCTCCCCTCACAGCTGGACCCAGCCACCCCTCTGGGATTCCACTCAAGCCCTCCCCCCATCGTGTGCCCTAAATCCTCTATCCTCCAGGTGGGCCTACCCGGTCCCCCAGAGCTTCTAGGAGAGATGCTGAGTCCTGAGCCTTAGAAGAAATGGCCAATTCGTACATGAGCTGCCGTCAAGTCCTCTCGGTCTCTTGGCTGGCGCTGGGGCCCCTTCAGGGGCTGGACCTTGCCTGTGACTTGGAAGGTCCCAGTTACATGCTGGACACAAGTGGTGCTTGTGTGGGGCCGCCCGGCCTCTGCTCCTCTCTCCACGTCACCCCACTCTGCTGTTTCTCTGACGACTGGCTTCTCTGCTCAGCCTTGTCCCACACACGGCCAAGGGTGGGTGCCCAGCCCTGACTCTCCACAAAGCTTTACGTGGAAGCTCCACGTCTCAATCGGCAACTGCCTCTGTGTCTCTTAAGTTCAGATTCTTAAAGAACCAGCCCGACAGGCCACCGGTCAGCCGCAGTGGTCACTCGGCTCACGTGTCCCTCTGTGGCCCAACCAGCCTTGGCCACAGAGCAGGGTGGGTGACATATCACTGAGGGGTCCCCTAGCAACCGATCACACGTGGCTAGTTCCAAGACCCTGGGTGACTAGGTGGCCTAGCACCAGCCTCGGGGTCAAGAAATCTGTGGCACCAGACATCTCCTAGAGGGATCCCAGGGCCATAGGAGCTGGGGACCCTGACACGTTCTGCTGACATGACAATGGCCAAGATCATAATCATGAATTTGCTTCTTTTTGTAACTACACCAGTTCTGCTTTAGGTATTTTTAAGACCATACAACTGAATGCAAATAAGTTTAGAATTGCTATATCTTCCTGGTAAATTGTGCCTGTCATTCACTAGTGTTTTTTATCTTAAAAGCCATTTAGTTTGACATTAATATAACTACATTAGCTTCTTTTTGGTTAGTTTTTCTTTGATACATATTTTTTCAGCCTTTTAATTTCAGTCTTTCTCTATCCTTATGTTATAGGCGTCTTTTGTAAAAGCATAATGGCCTCTATCCTTATGTTATAGGCGTCTTTTGTAAAAGCATAATCTAAAAGCATAGATTTTGTTTGTCTCTAAACAGTTCTCACAAACTCTGTCATTTAACTTATGTTTTTGATTCATTTACATTTATTGTAATTAATAGGCTGCTAGGAATAATTGTTACCCTTCTTATTTTGGGCTTTCTCTTTTTGGTGCATTTCCCATGATTCTTTTTTCTTTTCTTCTTATTTTAAGATCAGGTGAAACTTTATTTATTCTTTTCTCACCCCTTACTCACTTGGAAGTTATATAATAGACTTCTAATCTGTTGGTGGTTAACTCACAATTTTTAACTTGCATGTTTGACTTAATTAAGCATAAAATTAATATCTCCACCAACTGCTGAAGAATATAAGGACCTTACAATGCTTAACTCACAGTCTTCTCCTTATTTCATTATTTTGTATCCAGTAGTATTTCCATATCTTTCAAATTATGTATTTTATTATACTAATTATATTTTATACAGCAATGCTTACTTAGATTTACTTATGTGCTCATCAAATTCTTTCTAATTTTTTCAGATTAGTATTTCTTTCAGCGACAGTCTATAAGTGGTAGATTCTATTTGTTGTCCAAACATCTTTATTTCACCCTCATTATCTTCAGTGATAGTGTATCTGCTCCATAAGGCTCATTCGACCATGATTTTCACTCAGCCTCTCTAAGTGTTATTCCAACTGTCTTTGGCTTCTCTTGTTACTGTCAGCTTAATTGGGCTCCTTTGTATGTGACCCACTTTGTTTTTCTATCATATTTCTGTAACTTCCAAAGTATCAGCCTCTGGAATCCAGATTTCTGGCTCCCCAACTCCACGAGACCACGGCCACGCTCCTACCCCTGCTCCTTCTGCTCTCTGGACAGGAATCCGGGTGATTGAAAGGCTCAGTTCGTTTGCTTCTCTTCTCCTTCTCCTTGGCATCATGGTCCTGTGCTGCCTGGTTTCAATGTCTTTAAAACCATTGTTTCAGGGGGCTTCCCTGGTGGTGCAGTGGTTGAGAGTCCACCTGCCGATGCAGCGGACACGGGTTCGTGCCCCGGTCCGGGAAGATCCCACATGCCACGGAGCGGCTGGGCCCGTGAGCCATGGCCGCTGAGCCTGCACGTCCGGAGCCTGTGCTCCGCAACGTGAGAGACCACAACCGTGAGAGGCCCGCGTACTGCAAAGAACAGAACAGAACAAAACAAAACAAAACAAAACAAAACAAACCATTGTTTCATACATTTAGTCCCATTTTCTGGTTGTTGCAATATATGAGTAAATCCAACCTCTTTTCATCACCACGGCCGGAACAGAGAATTCCCGAACACTGAGATTTCATTTACTTTTTTATTTCTAGTAATTCTATTTTGGTTCATTTTGAAATATGTCTGTTTTATGTTCACGGTGACCTGTTATTTTCTTAGGTTTCAAGTCCTTCCTGTAGCTCCTTGAACAGTGAAAACATATCATTTTATAGACTCCACCTGAGGCTATGGATTCCTTTAGGGTTGTATACTTGTACATACGGATTCTACTCCTGCTGGATGGTTTCCTTTGTGTTTGCAATTTTCAATTGTGAGCTCATCTTCAGTGGGACTTTGTAGAAATCCCAAATGGCCTTGAAGTCTCCCTGGTGGGGCTTTGGGTCTGATTCATCCAGATGACCCAGGGGGTCCCTGGTTCAGGCTCACTCACTACGGTCCTTCCTTGGCTTGAGGGTTTCCAAGCCATAAGGTAAATATATTAAACTCTGAGTGCACTGTGAAGACAGAGCAATGTTTATGCGTTCCCCGTGGAGGTGTTTTTCCTCCCCTGTCGGCTCCCTCTTCATTTCCTCCAGGCAGTGGGTGAATGCATCTTCTCCCCTCTCTTCTTGGGAGGGAAGCACTTTGGGAACCCCAGCTGCAAGTGGGGTTCTCAGTGCCAGCTCTCTGTCCCACGTGGGATGGGAGCCTCATCTCTGGTGTCTTCCTGGGTGTTGGAACCCGGCCTCTGTGTCACCACGACCAGCTAACCCTCCCGGTTCTGCTACAGCATCACCTCACAAGCTTCCAGCCCTGGTTTCAGTTCTGTCTCCATTTCTGCTCCCCTACCCGCTGCCCCAGGATTTCCCTTGCTGTCTTGTGCTCTCAGCTGTGCGCTTAAAAGGGTGTTCATTCTCATTCACACAACACTCTGAATAGAGCATGGAGGAGACCTTAGCGCTAATCTATATTCCACATTGCTGAAAGCAAATGATTTTCATTAACTATCCACTATGCTCTCATGAGGTCCGTGCTATCACCATGCTGTATTTATAGACCAGGAAACTGAGGAACAGAGAGGTTAGGCAACTCATCCCAAAGTCCACAGCTGGCAGAGGTAGAAGAAATGAGGATTTGAACCCAGCTGCCTGGTGCCAGAGCTCAGGGTTTTTCCACTGGGCTTACTGCTTCAAGGTGCCCAGGGAGCTGCCAGCGAGGGCTGCCAAATAAAATAAAGGATGCAGCTAGGTGTGGCCTGCCACCAATGGAGATAAAAAGGAAAGGACATCTCACAGCTTCTGGGAAACTTCCTCAAAAAGCAAGTGACATGAACCTTCTTTGACACTTCGTCCCATGCAGTATTTGGGACATACTAAAAATTATTTGTTATTTTTCTGAAATTCTAATGTACCTGGGTGTTTTGTATTTTTCATTTGTTAAATCTGGTAACCCTGATGCCAGCTGAGGTTGGGACTATCAATCAGGCTGACCCCAGATGGGCTGATGCTCACTTTGGTGGCTGAACTCTCTCCATCCATCTGGTCAAGGGGCCAGACCCCATCCCCCACAGGCTGTCCACCTTCCCCCTCATCCAGGTGCTCAACTTGCACCTAAGCAGCCCAGGCATCTGGGAAGGCTCCTGCCCACTGTTGCCTGGAGAGGGCAGGATCTCACGATCAGCTTTGTCCAAGCAGGGGCTTCTCCCTGGAGGATGGAGCACACTCCCCACTGTGTGGAATACAGGGGAGAGCCCTGGATTCGGAGTAGTTATGAGAACCAGCCCCTGTAAGGAGAAGGAGCCAGGGTTGGGTAAGGGGTAGGGTGAGCCTCAGTCTGGGCACATTCCCAGCTCTACCCTGATCACCCACACGTGACCAAAGCCAGGGCAATGTGGAGGGAGTATAAACTGGGCTGGCCTTTCTAAAGCACAATTTCTCAATTCACATCCAGGGTCAAGTGTATTATCCCCTTTGACTCAGCATTTCTGCTTCTGAGAACTTATGCTACTGAAGTGTTCCAACCAAGTTCAGAGAGGCTTAGTTCACGGATGCTCACCCCGGCATGGGTTTTGATCCCGGGAGACTGGCAACGGTCTAAGCGTCTGTCGATCCTGGTGGAACCATCAAACGTCTGTGTGATGCCATCTTTAAAAATGATCTTGTGAATCTCTATGGACATGGGATGATACCTGTGATCTGCTTTTGAATGAAAAAGGTGAGCAACACAAGAGCAAACATCCTGCTTCTCTACGTTGTGAGACTGTTTGCCTGTGTGTGAGTGTGTGTACACTAACGCTGCAAGAGGGTGAAGGAAGCATGTTCACTGAGATGGCAAAAGTAGTATTGGTGGGACTGCTGGCTGCCCCCAATATCCATCCTCCCTTCCTTCTTCTTTGGTAATGGAACCTGCACTTTTTAGCTGGGCAGATGGCTCACCTATAATAAAGGCCTTATATCCTAGATTCTCTTGTAGCTAAGTGTGGCCATGTTACCAACGGGAGATAAAAAAAAGAAAGAAAGAAGTAACATATTGCAGCTTCAAGAAATCCTTCTTAAAAGGCAAGTGGCATGCACCTTCTCTGTCCCTTCCTCCAGCCTGCTGGCTGGAACACGGATGCAATGGCTGGAGCTCCAGCTGCCATCCTGGACCAAAGGTGAGGGTCACACCTCCAGGGTGATGGCTCAGGGAACAGGAAAGGGCCTCGCTCTCTGAAGGCTTTGTAGGGAAGATCCACCTCCCATCCATTTCTAGACTTTTACATGAAAAAGAAATCAATTTCTATCTTATTTAAGCCACTGCTACTTGGGAAGCTGTCTGTTACTCACAGCTGAACTAATGATTAGTCAGTTACTCACCCTGACTAATCCAGGTAGATATTTTGGCTGGTGAGATTTCTGGGGATTTAAATTTTATTTTTAAATTGTTGTTTTGGTTCTTTTAAGTTTGTGCCTTGGACATTTGCGTACCATTTATGTGATTTTTAGAAAACTTTTAATTTTGAAGCAAATAAGAAAGAACGAAAGAAAGCTGATACATATACAGCATCTATGAATGCCAAGCAGCATTCTGAAAACTTTACATAAACTATCTTCTTTAGTCCTTGCAACGTCCCTGTGGGGCATGTCACTACCCCCACTTTACAGAAGGGGAAAGCGAGGCACGGACCAGGTGAGTTGTCCACGGTCACTCAGCTAGTCCGTGACGGTGGGCAGGCAGGCCGGCCACGGAATCCATGACCGTCAACACTACTCTGCCTGCCTCCCTGGGGTGCTCCAGCATCAGAGGCTACCATGCCCCCACCCCTTACCTTCCCCTTTGCCACCATCTAAGGCTCTTACCTGGAAGGTGCCTCGACTTGGGCCTTTGCTGTGCCCACCGGGCTGAGGAGCTGGGGATCGAGACTTTGCAGGCTTTGCTTGCTCTGCTCTCATCCAACAGGTAAGTTTCAGTGCCCACCCTGGGCCTGGCTCCGGGCTGGGCCCTGGGAGGCAATGGCGAGCAAGAAGGCATGAGCCCTGGGTACTCACTCTACTGGGGAAGATGATCACTAAATAGATAGTCCTATAAATCCGTGTGATGTGGCAATTCCTATAGAAGAGGGTGCAGGGGGGCTGTGAGGGTGACCCCGGTCAAGGAAATCAGAGGAGGTTGCTCTGGGAAGTGACACATGACCTTGGACCTGAGGCAAGAACAGGAGTTACCTGAGTGAAGGGGGTGGGGAGGAGAGATCCACTAACCAGAAGGAGTGGAGTGTGCAAAGGCCCTGTGACAGGAAGAGCTCCAGGCGCACCCACACATCTGCTGGTTAGATGCCCGACACAGCCCTGCCTCCCCCGGCCCCCACCCATGAGACAGACAGTCCTACGTTCTCCCCTGAGGCTGGAGGTCACAGGCCTGTCTCTGGCTTCCCACCAGGGAGCCCTGAGCCGTGTCTGGCCTGGGGCCACCTGCAAAGAGGGAGGGAGATCCAGATGATTAGCCCCCCATCCTCCCACCCACTGAGTGTCTCCACCACCCTCGGTGCCTTCCAGATGGGGGCTGGGTCATCAGCCCTCTCGGCTCTCCGGCTCTCCCGCTTAGGCCCCAAACTCCACGAGAAGCAGACATAGTACCCGTTTTCCAAACTGAAAAAACTAAGTTTCCTGGAAGAACAAGGGGCTGGCCTGGGCCTGTGGCCCCAGGATGAGAAGTCACCCTGCCCCCTAGGTGGCCAGTTGCCCAGATCCTGGGGCCAGGACTGCCCCAAGTCAGAGGGAGACCTCCAGCCCGGCCCTGCCTCTCACTTTTCACCTCATTAAAATACACAGACACACACGGACACACACATCCACACAGACACACACAGACACACACAAACACATAGAGACACACACACACACAGATACATACACACACAGACTCACACAGACATATACACAGACACATACAGACATACACACACATGCACAGACACACACACAGATACACAAACAGACATGCACAGACACATAGAGACACACACACACACACGCACACACACACACACACACACAAAACGTATGGCGGTGCCCTCCTGGTTTGCAAGGGGCTATGAGCAGAAGGTCTCGGGGTGGGGGCTGAATCCTGGTTCTGCTCCCCTCCTGCAGCATCCCTACCAGCCAGCATCCCCCTTCTGCTGGGTCCCCAGTTTCCTCATCTGCAGTGCGGTGCCCCAACGGTCCCCAACTCCTGGGGTTCCCTAAAGAGGACACAAGATGACACAGGAGGAGTTCTTGGAGCCAGGCCCCTGGCCCAGGGACAGCTCAGGAGGAGGTCACTTGAAGTTGTCACCCTGCCCTGTGACCCTGGCCCAGCCCCCATGGGGTCAATGCCCCTCCAAGCCTGTCAGGGGGCATTGTGCCCAGCTGTCCTGGACCCTCCAGAGGAAGCAAGCTGAGGACACGGCTCCCCTCCCCCCAGTTCCTCATCTCCCTGGAGGCTGACCAAGCTAGGAGAGGGGATCACAGAGGCTCGGCTTCCTGGCCACCTGCACCCTTTGAGCTGCAGGACAAGATCATGCCGGAACTCCAGGGAAAGCCCGTTCTCGCTGGCGGAGGATGAGGAGGGTGCTTCTGCCTGCAGGGATCCCTTGCCCAGGGCTCAGCATCGCTGAAGGTGAGAACCAGCAAAGGCAGCTCCTGACTCTGCTTCCGCCTTCCACTGCTGCTGCCGTGGAAGTGGCAAGGGCCCTGCCCCAAACCCTCTGCCCTGCTGGTGCCCCCAGAGCCTCCCACAGGGGCCCCTGATTCCTGCCTTCAAAACCCCAGACTGAACCCACTTTCTGGGGCCTTGAGGATGACCCGAGACCCCTTTGGGCCTGAGTGCCACTAAATCCATGGCTTCCGATTTAAAATGTCACATTCATCACCCACATCTGGCCCCTAATTCACCTCTGTTACCCACTGTGTTATCTTTCTAACGCAGGCCATGCTGCCCAAACTTCCTGAAACATTCCTCCGATCCAGGGACCCTCCCTCTCCGGCCTTCAATCGTTCCCTACTGCCCTCAGTCTAAACTCTGAGGCCTCTGCCGCCCCAGAGGGTTGGTGCCAGGCAATCATCCCACATGCGGCCTCGCCTGTCGGGTTTCCCTGAAACTTCGATGTCCACCGGCCCCCAAGGGAAGGGGTGAGACTCTCAGTCTGTGCTCCCAGGACCAGTTTCAAAAGAGTTTGTTTTCTTTCAAAACAGAATGTATTGAGCGTCCAGCTGACCAGCGCGTCTGAGGCCAGAGCAGAGATAAGAGCTGTGACTACTGGCTATGCTGAGTTGGCATCGTGGACGGGGCAGTGCCCGCAGGAGCTTGGCCGGAGCATGAGCAGCTGGCAGCGTTAAGCCTCCCGGCCTGGTCCACTCCCGGCCAAGTTTCCTGGGCTCCCAGTGGGTTCCACTCATCCCGGGGCCATTGCTATGAGAGCAGTGATGACTCGGTCTGTGCCCTGTCTGCACTCCACCCGCCAGGGCTCTCCTGGGCAGACCTCCTCACTCCACCCCCACCCAACCCCCAGCACGGGGGCCCTGGGGGCAGAGAGAACAGTAAGGTAGTTCCCATTTCTTGACGGTGTGTACTGTGCCCCAGGCATTTTCTCTTCTAAGCAACCCTCACTACGATTACCCTCACTTTACAAATGAGGAAACTGAGGTTCCCAATGCTTATTGGCTACGTTCTTGGGGCCCGATAGTCCTTCCTTTCCTCGCGTTCCACTGCCAAGTAACAAACGCTGAGCTGGGCACGTGGCTTCCCGGCTAAACACTACATTTCCCAGACTCCCTTGCACTGAGCCTTAAGTTCCGACCAAGGCAAGGTGAAGTGGTATGTCTCCCCTCCTCCTTCCCCATCTGGGACCTGAGATGGAAGCTACTTGCTGAGGACGGCTGAGCAGAAATATGGATGGAGTCTGGCGGCCTGCCTGACCTTTTCCTGAGATGGATGTTAATTTCACAATGGAGCCATTGTGTCTTCAGGTTTTTTTGTTACACAGCTGTGTACTGACTAATACAGGATTGCCCCCAGCATCAAGCTGGGGTGCTCACACCTTCCATCACCGTGCGGTCCACCTCTCGAAATGTTGCTTTGGCAGATGGAGCCTGAGATGTCTTACCATCAAAGTGAGCCACCGTGGTGTGAGTGGCTCTGGGCACTGTGTACCAGACTAGGACCTGGTCCCAGAGGTGACTGGCATGGCCTGGGAGCCCAGAGCCTGGACCTGGTGGGGATGCTTTGGGAAGCACAGAATGAGGAGAGACCAACGTTTACTGGGTGCTGACAGGGGCAGGATGCTGGGTGGGCACTTCTCTGTGTGGTCCTGATTCATTTATTATTATTATTATTTATTCTCTATTATTGATTCATTTCCTTTTTGTCTATAAGGAGTAGAACACTGGGCTAGGCACTTTCCACACGGTCTAGGTTCCTTTATCTTTAACAACTTTATTGAGACATAATTCACAAACCCTGCAATTTAGCCATTTGAAAGTGTGCAATTCAATGGTTTTTAATATCTTCAGGGCTGTGCCTCCACCATCATAATTAATGTTAGTACATTTTCATGCCCTTAAAGAAACCCATGCCCCTTAGCTGCCACCCCCCAAATCCCCTCAACCCAATTATCCGCCACATCCACCCCCTGGAAACCACTAATCTGCTTTTCATCTCTACAGATTTCCCTGTTCTGAACATTTTGTATCAATGGATTCGTCCAGTATGTGGGCTTTTGTGTCTGGCTTCTTTCACTGAACATAATGTCCTCAACATTCATCCACGTTGTAGCAAGTGTCAGTGCTTCATTCCTTTTTAGGGCTGAACCATATACCCTTGTATGAATAGACCACATTTTATTTACCGGTAGTGGACATTTATTTTTTGCCTCTTATGAACCATGCTGCTATGCACATGCATGTACACATTTTTGTGTGGACTCGTGTTTTCCTTTCTCTTGGGTCTACACCTAGGGCTGGAATTGCAGGCAACTCTGTTTAAGCAATTAGGTTTATATTTGCACCAAGATGGTGGTGGGGGGAGGTGGCGAGCGGTGGGAAGGGAGGGACAGACGGCCTGGCTTTTGTTCTGTCTTTACCATTTGCAGGCTGGGTGGCCCTGGGCTTGACCCCGGGCTTTGCTCATCAGTAACTGGGGGTTGGGGTGGGTGACAACTGCCACTTTGCAGTGGGGGGTTCCATGGTTATTACCTGGCACACAGACGTGTGGGGCTTACGGATGCTGGCTGAACACCAGTCCTCCTCTTTAGGCTGAGAAAGGGCCGGGGGGACAGGACAGAAAGAGCCTCCCCCCATCCCCATCACACTACCCTGAACCTTGCCACCTAATCCCTCTGGGGCTGGCCTGGGCATGTTCAGCTCTGCCCACCAGCCCCTGCTTCCGCCATCTCGACCCCGAGCCTCATCCTGTGGCCCCAGGTTGATTGTTGGGGGCCACAAAGCCCTCTGCTCTCTCCTGCGCCTGTGATGGAGGCCGGGCCTGACCTGGAGCAGCTCGGGGTCCTCAAGAGGGGCTGCTGCCGCCTGGGGTCCTCTCCGAGGGGATTGGCTGAGCCTCACTCACTCATCAGGGACTCTGTCCTGCCTCCACCCCCAGTGCACCAGCCCCTCTCTGCGATTCCAAGTGACCTTAGCCCCGCTGCGACGTTGGAAGGGACGTCAGCCTGTGTGGGCGGCGGCTGGTATGTGGGCCCAAGGCCTTCGGCACCTCTCAAAGGCCCGCGTGGCCCCTGGACACCACTGGTGGCCCTGCCCTGACCTGGCCACCTCGGGCATAAACACAGCCAGCACTGACCAAGCAGCACTCGCCTGGTTAGTCTGACTCGGTCCCCACCTGGACCCCGTGAGGCAGGTACTATCCTCAACCCCACTGTGCGGATGAGCAAACCGAGGCCCAGAGAGGGAAGAAATCCTCCCTAGGTCCCTTGTGGAAGGATCCAAACACAGCCCCAGATGTTGTTCTCACTCAAAGACCCTAGACTGGCCTTCACCACTCAGAGCACCTCCCGGGACCAGCACCCCATGCACCCTTGGATCCCCATAGCCAGGGTGGGCCCCTCACGAGGTTCTGGGCACCTGCAGACCAGCTGATCACCCCCACCACCCCCACCCTGGATGCTCTGGCCAGGGGGAGGGAGGGCAGAGCCCCACAGAGCCCAGCCAGCACCTGGGCATCTGGGAAGTGCCTGCGGCTTCAGCCTCAGGCTCTGGCACTCTGGTACCGCCCTGTGCCGGGCAAACCACAGGGCAAGCTGGATGTCCGAGCACAGAGGAAAAGGCCCAAGGAGCTCCAGGGCAGCAGGGTCCCCAGGATGGCAAGAACGATGTTGCCCCGAGAGTTGTTCAGTGCACGACATGCACATCGTGCAGTGGCCTGGAGTGGACCTAGGGCCGGCCCAAGGGCAAATGGGCTGGGGGACACTTTCACACCCGCATTGGGTTAGCCAGGAGGCAGAAGCCAGGTGGGCACAGGCAAGTGGGGAGGTGACCTCTACTATACCCTTCTTGGATATACAGGTAAGGCTGTGGATGCGTGGGACAGTGCCCTCAACCCAGGCGAGCTGAATCCCCCATTTGGAAGGCAGTGTGGACAGGGCAGGGCTCCAACCTGGACCCTGATCCCAGCTGCCCCTTGTTCCCACTGTGTGGCCTGGGGATTCCCACTTGTGTCTCTGAGCTCTGAGAAACCGTTCCTTTCTCTATGAAACTGCAAACCTCCTGACAGGAATGTTATAAAGGTCATTAACATTTAAAGTAGCAGATATCAATAATGATAATAAATTGTGAGCCGACTATTTGCTTAGCCTTAGACTGTGTTTGATAACAATTGCCTCATTCACGCTGAAATTTGAATCCAGATCAGATTCCAGAGCCGACCTTCGTAATTGTTCTCTCCTCCCGCCAATAATAATTCAACAGCTGCCATTTATTGATCAGTTGCTGGCAAGCAGCAGGTGAAATGATTTTATGCGCCTCATCTTATCTGATTGTCACGACAACCCTGTAGGTACTGTTAATGTGATCCCCACTTCGCAGATGAGGAAAATGCAGCTCAGAGAGGGCAAGTGACCTGCCCGAGGTCACACAGCTGGTTTGTGGCAGAGCCAGGATTTGAGCTAGGACTGTGTGACTCCAGGAGACATGCTTGCAGCCACTCTGCCTCCTAAAAGGCTCAGCCTAGTGCCCCCAAACCAGACACTGCAGGTATCCATCAACAGGGAAGGAGACAAATACATGTGGTATGTTCGTATCACACGATGTGCTGTCACCCGGCAATGAGCATAATGAACCTGCTCTACATGGAACAGCGTGGATCCATCCCCCTTACAGTCATTATGTTAAAAAAGAGCTGGGCACTTAAAAGTACGTACAGTATGCTTCTGTTTATGTGACTTTTGAGATCGAGCAGAACTAACCAATGGTTAAATAAGTCAGAATAACGATTGCCTTGGGGGAGTAGGCACTGCCGGGGAGTGAGACTTTTGGTGGAATTAGAAACGTTTCTTATGCGGATCAGATGATGGTTACGTGGATGCACACATAGGTAAAAACTCAAGGATCCTGGTCCGCTGTGGTGGTGTAAGCCCCCTACAGCTCAGCCCCACATGGACTACAATTATATACTCCGGATAAAATACACATTGTGAAGGTGCTCAAAACTTAGATCAGAGACCTGCATAAAGGGTGTGTTTCCCTCCTTTTATTTTGTCTTATAACTTTGCCCCAAGGGTGGACTCTAGTCCCTAATCAGTGCTGTGTGGGGAGCTAAACCTATGATAGAAACCCCGCTGTCTTCCTGGCTGGAGTGCGAGGGAGAAATCCTGGAAGCAGAGAGCCGAGGACAGGCTCGTCCAACTGTGTGCAGGAATCCCCACAAGTCCCAGACTCACCTGAGCCGTGTGTGCAGGGCGGACCCAAGGCAGCCAAGGCGAGCACCAAACTGAGCACTGAAATGAGACAGGACCCCCTCCCCCCAGAGAAGGTGAAACAGATCTCAGGGTCTGAAGCCCATTGGGTTCATTGCCACTAAAACAAACACATCAGCATTCCTCAGAGGATTTTGACAGAACCCAGAGTCTACACAGCATAGCATTCACGTTGCCCATGGTATAATCCAAA
>RJWK010054603.1:0-14987 GCA_004363435.1 Platanista minor
AAAAGAAGTGTCGTGAAGGGCCTGGGGGCAGGACAGGAATAAAGACACAGACCTACTAGAGAATGGACTTGAGGATATGGGGAGGGGGAAGGGTAAGCTGTGATAAAGTGAGAGAGTGGCATGGACATATGTACACTACCAAACATAAAATAGATAGCTAGTGGGAAGCAGCCGCATAGCACAGGGAGATCAGCTCAGTTCTTTGTGATCACCTGGATGGGTGGGATGGGGAGGGTGGGAAGGAGGGAGACGCAGGAGGGAGGAGATGTGGCAACATATGTGTATGTATAATTGATTCACTTTGTTATAAAGCAGAGACTGACACCATTGTAAAGCAATTATACTCCAATAAAGATGTTAAAAAAATATATATATATATGAAATTAGAACACTCCCAACACCATACACAAAAGTAAACTCAAAATGGATTAAAGACCTCAATGTAAGGCCAGACACTATCAAACTCTTAGAGGAAAACATAGGCAGAACACTGTATGACATAAATCATAGCAAGATCCTTTTTGACCCACCTCCTAGAGAAATGGAAATAAAAACAAAAATAAACAAATGGGACCTAATGAAACTTAAAAGCTTTTGCACAGCAAAGAAAACCATAAACAAGACCAAAAGATAATCCTCAGAAAGGGAGAAAATATTTGCAATTGAAGCAACAGACAAAGGACTAATCTCCAATATTTACAAGCAGCTCATGCAGCTCAATAATAAAAAACAAACAACCCAATCCAAAAATGGGCAGAAGACCTAAATAGACATTTCTCCAAAGAAGATATACAGATTGCCAACAAACACTTGAAAGAATGCTCAACATCATTAATCATTTGAGAAATGCAAATGGAAACTACAATGAGATATCATCTCACACTGGTCAGAATGGCCATCCTCAAAAAAATCTAGAAACAATAAATGCTGGAGAGGGTGTGGAGAAAAGGGAACACTCTTGCACTGTTGGTGGGAAAGTAAATTGATACAGCCACTCTGGGAAACAGTATAAGTTTCCTTAAAAAACTAAAAGTAAAACTACCATATGACCCAGCAATCCCACTACTGGGCATATATCCTGAGAAAACCATAATTCAAAAAGAGTCATGTACCAAAATGTTCATTGTAGCTCTATTTACAATAGCAAGGACATGGAAGCAACCTAAGTGTTTATCATCAGATGAATGGATAAAGAAGATGTGGCACATATATACAATGGAGTATTACTCAGCCCTAAAAAGAAACAAAATTGAGTTATTTGTAGTGAGGTTGATGGACCTAGAGTCTGTCATGCAGAGTGAAGTAAGTCAGAAAGAGAAAAACAAATACCTTAAGCTAACACATATATATGGAATCTAAGAAACAAACAAACAAACAAACAAACAAAAGTCATGAAGAACCTATGGGTAAGACACAAATAAAGACACAGAACTACTAGAGCATGGACTTGAGGACATGGGGACGGGGAAGTGTAAGCTGTGACGAAGTGAGAGAGTGGCATGGACATATATACACTACCAAATGTAAAATAGATAGCTAGTGGGAAGCAGCCACATAGCACAGGGAGATCAGCTCAGTGCTTTGTGACCACCTAGAGGGGTGGGCTAGGGAGTGTGTGAGGGAGGGAGACACAAGACGGAAGTGATGTGGGGACATATGTATATGTATAACTGATTCACTTTGTTATAAAGCAGAAACTAACACACCATTGTAAAGCAATTATACTCCAATAAAGATGTTTAAAAAAAAATTGAAGCAGTAATCAAAAAACTCCCAAAAAACAAAAGTCCAAGACTTCACAGGTTAATCCTACCAAATGTTTGAAGAAGTGTTAATACCTATCATTCTCGAAGTGTTCCAAAAAATTGAAGGGGAAGGAGTACTTTCAAACTCATTCTACAAGACAAGCATCACCCTCACACCAAAACCAGACATGGACACTACAAAAAAAGAAAACAAAATTAGGACCAATATTACTGATAAGCATACATTCAAAAACTCCTAACAATAAAATATAAGCAAACTGAATTTAACAATATATTGAAAGGATCATACACCATAATCAAGTGAGATTTCTCCCAGGCATGCAAGTGTGGTTCAATATCTGCAAATCAGTCATTAATAATTTGAAAGATAAAAATCATGTATCATCTCAATAGTTGCAAAAAATGCTTTTGACAAAATTCAACATACATTTATTATATAAACTCTCAAATGGGTATAAATGGAATATACTTCAATATAATAAAGGTCATATATGGCAAAACAATACCCAACATCATACTCAATGCTGAAAACCTCAATGCTTTTGTATTAGAAGTCTGAGCCACAGAAATCAGACAAGAAAAATTAATAAAAAGAATCCTAATTGGAAAGGAAGAAGTAAACCTGTCACTGTTTCCAGATGATATGATTCTATAAATAGAAAATTCTAAAGGTGATACCAAAATACTATTAGAGCTAATGAGCAAACAAAACAAAACAAAAACAGATTCATAGTTACATATAACAAACAGGTGTTGCCAGATGAGAGGAAGGTAGTGGGATGAGCAAAATAGTTGAAAGGAAATAAGAGGCAAAAACTTCCAGTTATAAAATAAATAAGTCGTGTCAAGATGGTGGACATGAGGAAGCAGAGTTCACCTCTCTGCACAACTAGGGCATCTACCAGGCACTGGAAGGGACCACTGACATCTAAGGGGTTGGGAGAAATCCCCATTGACCAGGTAGGATTTGGGGGGGAATGAGGGGTGAGAAGAAGTGGATGTGGGATGGGACCAGCATTCCTGAGGTGTGGCTGGAAGAGGGGAATCGTTTCCACACCCTGGGGGAAAGGGGGAAACTGTTGGAAGGCAGAGAATAAGAAGGGAGCATAGCCAGAATTTTCCCTGCCCTCTTGGACTCCAGAGAGCCTGCTGAGATCCCAGGCTGGATTCTCTGCTTTCTGAGAGCCCCTCCAGCCACATACGTCCTGAGGGAGTCGAGGGAGGGAAGGGAGATCAAAAGTAAAGATGGTAGCAATGGGACCTGTATCCCTGAGGGGCAGCTGGGGGAGGGGAGGAGTTTCCACACCTGGTGGTGCCCACACATGGTTAGAGGATCAGTGAGGACAGAGGAGGCCCTCAGGAGAGCATAGGAATGGGAGAGGATTTCCCTGCCCACTTGGACACCAGGGAGGCTGTTGGGTTCCCAGGCCTAATCCTCCACCCTCAGAGGCTCCCTTTGGCTGGGCAGAGCCTAAGCCCAGCCCCTACATCCCCACCCAGGGCCCTACCTCTACATGCAGCATGCTGAGACCCCCTCCGAGACCCCCTCCAGCCATGCTGGACCTAAACACTGTCCACACAACACCACCCAGGGCCTGAACTCCAAACTCTAGAACTCCACACTCAGACTCCTCTCAGGCCATGCTGCCTTTCTCCACAGCACAGGTCCTAAACCTAGGCCCCGCCCCACACTTAATCGACACCTTGCCTAGGCCCTGCCCTAAGGCCTTTTCCGGCTGTGCAGGTCCTGAGACTAGGCCATTCCCAATGCTTAAATATCACCACCGCCTAGGCCCCGCCCCCCACCCTAAACCAGATGCCCACGTAAGTTCCAACCCTGCCTCAGCTCTGCCCCCAACAGCCAAAGCATTTTCCTGCCTTGTTTTACTTTTTCTTTTAGGTTGTGGTTCTGTTTTACCTTGTTGCTATTGATTCATTTGTATTTTTATTTTTTATAATAATTTTTTTATTTTTCTAATTTTATTTTATACTTTATACTTTGTTATTGTTCTGTTCCTTTTGGCTTCTTGCTTTTCTTTTTCCTACTTTTTTTTTCTTTCTGTTGTGGTTTTGTTCTGCTTTGTTGTAGTTGTTTCAATTATATTTTTATTTTTCTTAATATATTTTTTATCTTTCCAATTTTAATTTATTTTTTATTCTTTGTTATTACACTGCTCTTTTTTTTTTTTTCTTTTCTTTTCTTTTGCTGCACTTCACAGCTTGCAGGATCTTGGTTCTCGGGTCAGGGGTTGAGCCTGAGTTCCTGTGGTGGGAGTGTGGAGTCCAAACCACTGGACTAACAGAGAACCTCAGACCCCAGTGAATATTCATCAGAATGAGGTCTCCCAGAGGTCCTCATCTTGGCACCAAGATCTGACTCTACCCAACTGTCTGAAAATTCCAGTGCTGGATGCCTCATGCCAAACAACCAAGACAGGAATATGGCCCCACCCATCAAAAAAACTGAGAAGACAAGAAAATATGTTACAGACAAAGGAGCAAGGTAAATACCTACAGGACTAAATAAGTGAAGAGGAAATAGGCAACTTACCTGAGAAAGAATTTAGAGTAATGATAGTGAAGATGATCCAAAATCTTGGAACTAGAGTGGACGTACAGATCGAGAAAATACAAGAAATATTTACAAAGACATAGAAGAACTTAACAACAAAAAACAGTGATGAGCAATACAGTAAATGAAATGAAAAATACACTAGAAGGAGTCAAAAGTAGAATAACTGAGGCAGAAGATCTGTAAGACAGACTGGTGGAAACAATGGCCAAGGAGCAGAATAAAGAAAAAAGAATGAAAAGAATCAAGGACAGTCTCAGAGACCTCTGGGACAACATTAAACGTACCAACATTCCAAATATAGGGGTCTCACAAGAAGAAGAGAAAGAGAAAGTGTCTGAGAAAATACTTGAAGAAGTTATAGTTGAAAACTTCCCTAATATGGGAAAGGAAATAGTCTATGAAGTCCAGGAAGCTCAGAGAATCCCATACAGGATAAACCCTAGAAGAAACACACCAAACACATATCAAACTAACAAAAATTAAATTCAAAGAAAAAATATTAAAAGCAGCGAGGGAAAATCAACAAATAATATACAAGGGAATCCCCATAAACTTGTCAGCTGATTTTTCAGCAGAAACTCTGCAGTGCAGAAGGGAGTGGCAGGATATATTTAAAGTGATGAAACAGAAAAACCTACAACCAAAATTACTCTACCCAGTAATGATCTCATTCAGATTCAACAGAGAAATCAAACCCTTTACAGACAATCTAAAGCTCTGAGAATTCAGCACCACCAAACCAGCTTTACAACAAATACTAAAGGAACTTTTCTATGTAGGAAACACAAGAGATGAAAAAAGACCCACAAAAACAGACCCAAATCAATTAAGAAATTGGTAAGAGAAAGATACATAGTGATAATCACCTTGAATGTAAATTTATTAAATATTCCAACCAAAAGACACAGACTAGCTGCATGGATACAAAAACAAGACCCATATATATGCTGTCTACAGGAAACCCACTTCAGACCTAGGACACATACAGACTGAAAGTGAGGTGATGGAAAAAGATATTCCATGCAAATGGAAATTTAAAAAAGCTGGAGTAGCAATACTCATATCAGATAAAATGGACTTTAAAATAAAGCCTGTTACAAGAGGTAATGAAGGACACTACATAATGATCAAGGGATCAATCCAAGGAGAAAACATAACAAAAGAAATATTTATGCATCCAACATAGGAGCACCTTAATACATAAGGCAAATGCAAACAGCCATAAAAGGGGAAATTGACAGTAACACAATAATAGTGGGGAACTTTAACACCCCATTTACACCAATGGATGGAACACCCAGACAGAAAATGTATAAGGAAACACAAGTTTTAAATGACACAATAGATCAGATAGACTTAATTGATATTTATAGTACATTCCATCCAAAAGTGGAAGAATACTCTGTCTTCTCAAGTGCACATGGAACATTCTCCACAATAGATCACACCTTGTGCCACAAATCAAGCACTGGAAAATTTAAGAATATTGAAATAGTATCAAGCATCTTTTTTGACAATGTTATGAGATTAGAAATCAATTACAGGGGAAAAAAACTGTAAAAAAACACAAACACAAGGAGGCTAAACAGTGCTCTGGTAAATAAACTAGAGATCACTGAAGAAATCAAAGAAGAAATTTAAAAACACTTAGAAACAAATGCTAATGAAAACACAACAATCCAAAATATATGGGATGCAGCAAAAGAGGTTCTAAGAGGGAAGTTTATAACAATTCAAGCTCACCTCAGGAAATGAGAAAAAAATCTCAAATAAGCAATTTAAACTTACACTTAGGGCTTCCCTGGTGGCGCAGTGGTTGAGAGTCCACCTGCCAAAGCAGGGGACACAGTTTTGTGCCCCGGTCTGGGAAGATCCCACATGCCACAGAGCGGTTAGGTCCATGAGCCATGGCCACTGAGCCTGGGTGTCCGGAGCCTGTGCTCCGCAACTGGAGAGGTCACAACAGTGAGAGGCCCGTGTACCGCAAAAAAACAAAAACAAAAAACAAAAAAAACCCTTACACTTAAAGCAACTAGAAAAAGAAGAACAAAAAAACCTAAATTTAGTAGAAGGAAAGAAATTGTAAAGATCAAAGCAAAAAATAAATGAAATAGAAACAAAGAAAACAACAGCAAAGATCAATAAAACTAACAGTTAGTTCTTTGAGAAGATAAACAAAATTGTTAAACCTTTAGCCAGAGTCATCAGGAAAAAGTGGGAGAGGACTCAAATCAATAAAATTAGAAATGAAAAAGGAGAAATTATAACTGACCCCACACAAATACAAAGCTTCATAAGAGACTTCTACAAACAACTATATGCCAATAAAATGGACAATCTGGAAGAAATGGACAAATTCTTGGAAAAGCACAACTTTCCAAGAATGAACCAGGAAGAATTAGAAAACATAAATAGACCAGTCATAAATAATGAAATTGAAACTGAAATTAAAAATCTTCTAAGAAACAGAAGTCCAGGATGAGATGGCTTCATAGGTGAATTATATCAAACATTTTGAGAAAAGTTAACACCTATCCTTATCAAATACTTCCAAAAAATTACAGAGGGAAGATCACTCCCAAACTCGTTCTATGAGGGTACCATCACACTGATACCAAAATCAGAAAAAAATATCACACAAAAAAAGAAAATTACAGACCAATATCACTGATGAACATAGACTCAAGAACGCTCAACAATATACTAGCAAACAGAATCCAACAGCAAATTAAAAAGATCATACACCTTGATCAAGTGGGACTCACCCCAGGGATGCAAGGATTCTTCAATATACACAAAACAATAAATGAGATACACCATATTAACAAATTAAAGAATAAAAACCATATGATTCATCTCAAAAGATGCAGAAAAAGCTTTTGACAAAATTTAACACCCATTTATGATAAAAACTCTCCAGAAAGTGGGCATAGAGGGAATCTACCTCAACATAATAAAGGTCATATATGACAAACCCACAGAAAATATTGTTCTCAATGGTGAAAAACTGAAAGCATTTCCTCTAAGATCAGGAACAAGACAAGGATATCCACTCTCACCACTATTATTTAGCATAGTATTGGAACTCCTAGCCATGGAAATCAGAGAAGAAAAAGAAAAAAAAAGGAATACAATCTGGAAAAGAAGAAGTAAATCTGTCACTGTTTGCAGATGACATGATACATAGAAAGTCCTAAAGATGCCAGCAAAGACTACTAGAACTAATCAATGAATTTGGTAAGGTTGCAGGATACAAAATTAATACACAGTTCACTTGCATCCCTATATACTACCAAAGAAAGATCAGACAGAGAAATGAAGGAAACAATCACATTTACTATCACAACAAAAGAATAAAATACCTAAGAATATATCTACCTACGGAGGCAAAAGACCTGTAACTCAGAAAATTATAAAATACTGATGAAAGAAATCAAAGACGACAAACAGATGGAGATATATACCATGCTCCTGGATTGGAAGAATCAATATTGTGAAAATGATTATACTACCCAAAGCAATCTATAGGTTCAATGCAATCCCTATCAAATTACCAATGGCCTTTTTCACAGAATTAGAATAAAAAATTTACAATTTGTATGGAAACCCAAAAGACCCGAATAGCCAAAGCAATATTGAGAAAGTAAAACGGATCTGGAGGAATCAGGCTCCCTGAATTCAGACTATACTACAAAGCTACAGTAATCAAGACAGTATGGTACTGCCACAAAAACCAAAATTTAGATCAATGATACAGGATATAAACCACACACCTATGGTCACCTAATCTATGACAAAGAAGGCAAGAATATACAGTGGAGACAAGACAGCCTCTTCAATAAATGGTACTGTGAAAACTGGGCAACTACATTTAAAAGAATGAAACTAGAACATTCCCTAACACCATACACAAAAATAAACTAAAATGGATTAAAGACCTAAGTGCAAGACTGGACACTGTAAAACTCTTAGAGGAAAACACAGGAAAAACACCCTTTGGCAAAAATCACAGCAGGATCTTTTTATGACCTACCTCCTAGAGTAATGAAAATAAAAACAAAAATAAGTGAATGGGACCTAATAAAACTTAAAAGCTTTTGTACAGCAAAGGAAACCATAAACAAGATGAAAGGACAATGGGAGAAAATATTTCCAAATGAAGCAATGGACAAAGAATTAATCTCCAAAATATACAAACAGCTCATGCAGTGCAATATCAAAAACAAACAAACAAACAAACAACCCAATCAATAAATGGGTGGAAGACCTAAACAGACATTTCAGAAAAGAAGACGTACAGATGGCCAAGAAGCAAATGAAAAGATGATCAACAGCACTAATTATTAAAGAAATGCAAATCAAAACTACAGTGAGGTATCACCTCACATTTTTCAGAATGGCCATCATCAGAAAATCTACAAACAATAAATGCTGGAGAGAGTGCAGAGAAAAGGGAACCCTCTTACACTGTTGGTGGGAATGTAAGTTGATACAGCCACTATGGAGAATGGTATGGAGGTTCCTTAAAAAACTAAAAATAGAACTACCATATGAAACAGCAATCCCACTACTGGGCATATACCCTGAGAAAACCATAATTCAAAAAGACATATGTACCCCAATGTTCATTGCAGCACTATTTACAATAGCCAGGACATGGAAATAACCTAAATGTCTATCAACAGATGAATAGATAAAGAAGGTGTGGTACATATATACAATGGAATATTACTCAGCCATAAAAATAAATGAAATTGGCTCATTTGTAAAGATGTGGATGGACCTAGAGTCTGTCATACAGATGAAGTACGTCAGAAAGAGAAAACAAATATCATATATTAACACATATATGTGGAATCTAGAAAAATGGTACAGATGAAACTATTTGCAGGGCATTAATAGAAAAGCAGACATAGAGAACAGACGTGTGGACACAGTGGAGGAATTGGAGGGTGGAATGAATTGAGAGATTAGGTTTGACATAAATACACTACCATGTGAAAAATAGGTTGTTAGTGGGAACCTGCTATATAGCACAGGGAGCTCAGCTTAGTGCTCTGTGAGGACCTAGAGGGATGGGGGAGAGAGATGTCCAAGAGGGAGGAGATATTTGTATGCATATAGCTGATTCACTTCACTGTACAGCAGAAACTAACACAACATTGTAAATTTATTATACTCCAATAATAAATAAATAAATGAATGAATGAATAAATAAACAAGTAAGCAAGGCATGAGGATTTATTATACAGCATAAAAAATCTCTTCAATAATACTGTAATAACTTTGTATAAGGACAGATGTTTACTGACCTGATGATTCTTTCATAATGAATTTAAATGTAGAATCACTACATTGTACATGTGAAACTAACATAATGTTGTACATCAACTATATTTTAATAAAATAAATGAAACAGTCACAGTCTTGACATAGCCATGAAAAGAAAAAACAGAAACCTTTTCTATTGAAAAGAGCTAGTCAGCATTAAGAAATAGATGTAAGACATAAACAATAATTAGAATTAGAAAAATTCATAAAGCAGATAACAGAAGTCAATAATGTTTTTTAATTTTAAAATTACTTTGGACATTAAGATGTGATAACCTGCCACAGAGAGGACCCCAGTGCCCTTTCTTCCTAATATTTATACCTTTCTATAATACTTTTCTATATCGACACAGGACTGATCAATAGAATACTGAAGAATTGATGGTGTGTCTCTTACAAAGTTAGGTCATGAAAGGTACCGGGTCTTCCACTCTTGGATCTCTTCCTCTGGGAGAAGTTGCTTTCCATATCTTGAACTCATTCATTCAGCTCTATGGAAAGGCCAACAAGGAGAGGAGCTGAGACTTCCTGTCAAAAGCCAGCATCAACTCATCAACACTTATTTTTAGCTACCTTGAAAGTAAATCTTTCTGCCTCAGTCAAGTCTTCAGATAACTGCAATATTATGAGTCTCTGAGTCAGAACTGCCTGAATTCTTGACCCAAAAAAATGGTGAGAAAGAGTGTTTAATGTTACTTTAAGTCATTAAGTTTTGTGATAATTTGTTATGAAGTAGAATTAAGTAACTAATATAAAGGCTAAATTATAAAGAACATAAATGGATAAATGGACTGACTGTGCCATAGGAGATATAGAATGTGCAAAGAAAAAAAAATTGAAAAATCAATTAAAAAATATAGAGACAAAAAGAGTCCCAAAAATATATTTGGAAAGATTCAAAAAATATACTACAAAAATATTCAAAATATAGAAGATAGGCAAAAAAGATACAACTAACTAATAGACAGGAGTCTCTGAAAAAGGAAATCAAAATAAGGGGATATAAACAAATATTAAGTTATAACTCAATTAAAAAATGCATTACTTTAACAAAGATTTGAAACTACAAAATTGTACACTTTACGCCTGAGAATATCAACTCAGAATGACCAACACCAAACTATAAAATAGTAAAATGATTGGACCTTAAAGAAGTATAAAACCTCTAGGTCTCTAAGCGAAAGGTGACTTCTAAAGGAAATGAAATCATATATGAATATTCTATACCTAGATGGAGTAACATTTTATTTAAGATCATAAGAGATATTAAGGAGAGAAAATGAGATGAAAATTTTATATCAGCTAAACTGTCTTTCAAGTATAAAGGCACAAACGGTAATTGTTATGGAAGTACTCAGGGAAATTAAATCCCATGAGCTATTCCTTAAGAACTTACTAGAGTATATGCTTCAGTCACCAAAATGAAAATAGTCTTACCAAGTTGAGTATGAATTATAAGCATTAAACTTGTTACCTGCAAGTTAAGATTAAATGAAGGAAGATAGTACAGTAATAGCTATATGCTCAGTTACAGCTCAGATAGAGTACAATTATTTTTTTAATGTAAATTGAAGAATCGAGAGAACATATGCAAAAATATTTAACTATTTTCAGTATTTATAATAGTAGTAGTAGTGTTGTTACTGTGAACTGTGTACACATAATTTGCATAAGAAATGATAATACAGCAGAAGCACATTTATGTTCCATGCAGTTTCAGAGCAGTTAGCACAGCTGGCACCTGCATAAAAGTTGAGGCTCAGGTGTTGAACCTTTTGATGGCATCAGTGATTTTTTTTTTTTAATGATACATGGAAGCAAAAGGATTAAATTCTACTTTAAAAAACACTAATTTCTTATTTAAATTGATGACCTCCCCATATGTTCAAAATGGAACAAAAAGCCCAAACTCATCATTTCTATTTACATTGTTTTTTCTTTTTTTTCTTTTTTTTTTGTATTACGCGGGCCTCTCGCTGCCGTTGCCTCTCCCGCTGCGGAGCACAGGCTCCGGACACACAGGCTCAGCGGCCATGGCTCACGGGCCCAGCCGCTCCGCGGCACGTGGGATCTCCCCGGACCGGGGCACGAACCCGTGTCCCCTGCATCGGCAGGCGGACTCCCAACCACTGCACCACCAGGGAAGCCCAACATTGTTTTTTCTAAATCAGATTTTTCAAATGTTAGAAACAATGGTATGAAGTGCCCTTATCTGCTCAGACCTAAGGAAGAACATTTTAAAATAGTGTTATACAGGAAATGATTAGTTTTCAATTCCATAGTAGTTAAAAAGTGCTAAATACTACTTGAAATTATTGTTTACAGATTAGTGACAAGGGCTGGAGGTAGGATCCTGTTGGCCTCTGACTTCCGGATGCCCTCAAACATACAGTATTTCCAAACTCAAGTCCAGCCATAAGCTACTTTGCTAACATGTCAGAGTAATCTGTATTTTTGTATGGGATTTCTACTTTTATAGACTTGTTTTAAAATAAAACACATTTTTATAAAAATGAAAAAAAAATGATAATGATGTGATAGTCTAATGCCATTATAGTAAGTACTGTACATATGAACTTTCAAGTTGTGAACTTTCAAAAAAGTGAACGTGTATTTACATGTCCAATCACATAAATTAGTTCATGTGTCTGGCATACCTTGTCACATGAGTGCACCCTCTACAAGTAGTTGTGCTTTTGTGTACTTTACAGTACAGTACTGTATAGAGTACAGTAGTACAATACCTTTATTTCAAGCTAGATTTGCAAGAAGACAACTTCATTGAACTCCTTGCTGTGCAACATGAGGAGCTCACTAATGAAGACCTGATAGAATTAGAGGTCCAGAGAAAGGACAAAGAGTGACAAGAGGAAGAAGCAACTGAAGACCACCAAAGAGATTCATGACACAGGAAATGGCAAGGAGATTTTCTTTATTTGAGGAGGCCCAGTTAGTTTTTGAGGCACAGGACCCAAATGTAGAATTGTACACGAAGGTTGCAGCAGGCATTCAGAAGGCAATCCAGTGCTACCGTGTCATCTATGATGAGAGAAAAAGAGCCACTACCCAGACATCACTGGATCGTTTTTTCAAGAGGGTAGATAGAATTGAATCCAGCAAGGAACCAGAACCTGTACCAACAATGTCAGGCTTGAATGAAATTGCAACTTGTCCTCTGTCTCCTATAGCCGATGATCCTTCAGCTCTACCATCTCCCACCTCCACTCCCTCCTCTTCTTCCCTGTTCTCTTGATGCCAGCCCCTGTATGCAGGCTGTTGTACTGTACTACTGTGCTTTTCAAGGTATTGTACTGTAAGATTAAAAATGTTTTCTTTATTTTTTGTGTTTGTTTGTTATGTATTATTTGTGTGAAAAGTATTATAAACGTATTACAGTACAGTACTGTACCGCCGATTGTGTTTGTTGGGTACCTAGGCTAACATTGTTGGACTTATGAACAAATTTGACTTATGAACGTGCTTTTGGAATGGAACTCACTCATATTTAGGGGTCTTACTGTATCCCCTTTTTTCTTGAGAACCAGGATTCTCATTGTGGAAGAAAAGCAATAGAGATGTAATATAGATAGGATTAATTTAAATGTTGCACTACAGTGTGAGTATACAATCAGCACAATCCAGACTTTAGGAAACTCTACAGGTCAAATGGATCCACTTCTTCAACAAATAAATTTTAAGGAAAAGGATGGAAAGGCAACCTGTAAATTGAAAGAAACTTAGACACATGTTTTAAAATGAGAAAAACTGAACTATAGTGTCTAGAGATGAAACAATTGTATGAAACAATTGTAGAGAAATGTAAAGAAATCATTAATATAAAAGTGAAGTAGTGATCACTTTTGAGGAGGAGAGTGGGTTCAGATGCAGAGGGAAGGTAAAATACTGTAGCGGTTTCTAGGAATGGTTGTGAGGTATTTACAAGGGTATTTACCTTATCATAACTCATTATGCTATACATTTGTTTTGTGCCATTTTCTCTGTATTTTAATTTAAAATCAAATGTTTTTAAAAAGATTTTAGGGCTTCCCTGGTGGCGCTCTGGTTGAGAGTCTGCCTGCCGATGCAGGGGACATAGGTTCATGCCCCAGTCCGGGAAGATCCCACATGCTGGGCCCGTGAGCCATGGCCTCTGAGCCTGCGTATCGGGAGCCTGTTGTTCTGCAACGGGAGAGGCCACAACAGTGAGAAGCCCACATACAGCAAAAAAAAAAAAAAAAAAAAAAAGAAAAAAATTTTAAAAGAATTAAATAAGAATTTTGTGACCACGATATGAGAATTCCCAAGTTAGTGAGATTACCCAATATGCTGTCTCCTTAAAATCTTCTTGATTGCTTTCCTTCTCCAAGTGTGGCTTCTCAGATTTTCTGCAGATTCTTTGAACTATCTGATCTCCTTTCAATTAAACATGTATTGAGAAAGCTGGACCTTTTGTCCTCTAAAATTTCCCACACTCTGGATAAATGTAAGTTAACATTGTAATAAAACATGTTTTTCTGCCCTCTGCCTATAGAATATATGTGTGTGTGTGGTGTGTGTATGTATAAATATATATGATAGAAATTACTTTCTGTTAAATTTTTATTGATACTATTGGGAAACCTTAGGCAAGTCACTTAATCTTCACTAGTCTTACTTTCCTCATCTGTATAATTAGCTTATAATTCTTATAGGATTTTTGCTGGTATAAAATTAGGTAATTAAGTAAATTTTACATATGGTATATTGCACAACACTCAGTTCTCAATAAATAATTGGTAGCACTTTTGCTTTTCATTACTGATTTGTAAAAGGAGGAATAAAATATGATGCACAGTACTTCAAGTCTAGGTGGATGGGAAATTCATGAAGCTGTTGTTTGCAACAGAGCACCTATGAAGAGGTTTGGGGACAAAATGAATTACATTTTGCTCATATGAAATCCACTGTTTTTTTTTTTTTTTTTTTTTTTTTAAATTTGAATTTCTTTTTTTAACATCTTTATTGGAGTATAATTGCTTTACAATGGTGTCAGTCTCTGCTTTATAACAAAGTGAATCAATTATACATACACATATGTTCCCACATCTCCTCCCTCCTGCGTCTCCCTCCTTCCCATCCTCCCCATCCCACCCATCCAGGTGATCACAAAGCACCGAGCTGATCTCCCTGTGCTATGCGGCTGCTTCCCACTAGCTATCTATTTTATGTTTGGTAGTGTACATATGTCCATGTCACTCTCTCACTTTATCACAGCTTACCCTTCCCCCTCCCCATATCCTCAAGTCCATTCTCTAGTAGGTCTGTGTCTTTATTCC
>RJWK010054604.1:0-14986 GCA_004363435.1 Platanista minor
CGCGGGCCTCTCACTGCTGTGGCCTCTCCCGTTGCGGAGCACAGGCTCCGGACGCGCAGGCTCAGCGGCCATGGCCCACGGGCCCAGCCGCTCCGCGGCCTGTGGGATCTTCCCGGACCGGGGCACGAACCCGTGTCCCCTGCATCGGCAGGCGGACTCTCAACCACTGCGCCACCAGGGAAGCCCTTTTCTTAACATTTACCCATGGTCTTAACATCAAGTTTTAGGGTCGATTGCCTCATTTTTTTATCAGGAGGTGACATGCCTAGGAAACTGAAGCAGAGAAAATTGTATGACTCTGACAAATCTCCCAAAGGGAGTGAGTGAATACAGAAACCATTTCCACTAAGTACATTTGCCTTGACATTGAAAAATGCGGCAGAGACTGTCAGAGGTTCGTTAAAATCTGTTGTCCTCTTCTTTCCTGGCATAGGACAAGATTTCACTTCCCTGAAGTCAGATTTGGCTATGTGAACTGGGTTCTACCCCATGAAACATGATTGGAGGTTACACATGCCTTATTCAGAGAGGGCTCACAAAGTCTCCTGCATATGCTGGGCCACGTCCCTTTCCCCTCTGATTGACTAGGATGGCAACGCCCTGTGTGATTTGGATGCAACATTTCAAAGGTGGCAGAGAAGCTGTCAGCCAGTCAGTGAATAATCACATAAAGAAAAGCACTCTGCTGACCTTGGTATCTGCCTGTACAGTTACAGAGGAAAGTAACTGTCTTCTTATTCTCTAAACCACTGAATTTTAGGGGTCTGTTTTGTTATTTGCAGCCTAGCCTACCCTAATTTTGACCTCAGTTTTGGTGTGAGAGAAATGTGTCTATGTGTGTCTCATGCAGTCATAATCATAAATTGAGAAGAAATCTAATTATTAGGAACTTAAATTGTAAGATCCAAAAAAGGGAAATGACACTTTTTCACAAATTACTTGGCCTTGCATAAAAATTAGAAATAACAGAAAGTGTATTTTTTACTTGTATCTTTTGCTTAGCATAAACTAATCTAACATAGGTCTCAATTAAAGGATTTAGGAATTTAATCACAAATTCTCTAAACTGTATCTATACATTTCCATGAAATCTCAGGTTTTTGTTGTTATTTGCAGTTCTCTATTTTCTTACTAATATGGGTCCATCAAAATGTGACAACTGGCCAATATTTGATTATCGTGACTATATCTCACAAGGCTCAACTAACACCATTTTGATATACCATCAATTCCAAATGAGCATATTTGCCATTAGGTAATAATACTAGTGATAATGATAACGTTTAGAGCAACTGTCTCCACTCATTACTTGCTACGATATAAATTTAATCTTCACACTAGATTTGAGGTTGGTATTATTATCCACATGTTACTGATGAAAAGCTGAGGCTCAGAGAGAGTTAAATAACTTGCTCAAAGCTCTGAAAAAAGCAAGTTGCTGGAACTAAGATCTGGACCCAGGTCTTGACTCAAGTGTTTGTGCTTTTAGTTCCCCACTGTACCATCTTAAGGGAGCAGAGTACTCAGCACAATCACTTTCCGATTTTCCTTGGGTGTTATGTTTTACAGACTATTTCCTATACTAGCAGGACACTGAGACAACTCTGTATTGTAGCTCAGAACTGGGTCCTTAAATCCTTAGCTTTGTAGACTAGCTCTTTCGGATCAAGCAGTGAATCACACAGTTTAAAAACAATGGAAAAAGTTGTCTTCAAAACTAAAATAATTACACCTCTCAAAATGTTAGAACTGTACAGTAACACCTTTGGCCCTTCTACAACTACAGCAGACACCACATCTGATATCACGCCCATTTTTATTTGTACAAAAAGTCTGAACCTTAGTCTTCAACTCCTTCTTCTAAACTGGGTTTCATAATGTAATTTCAAGTATTTATAAGACAATTCCCCCTGGACGTCATAGAGAAATCTTTAACTCAACAGCTCATTAAACACAGCACACAATTACCCTCAGAACTTGACTGCCCATCCTACCTTCCTGTTTATGTCTCCAATAAAGGAATTAATTTCTCAGGGCTTCGGGCTTCCATGTTACTTAGTTTGTACTGTATGTATAGCACTTACCAAATTCATGAATTGTAACTATTTTTATACAGGATCTACCTTCCCTAACTGCTTGTAATACTTGCCATTTTTATGGATAGATCATTTGTTTAGAAGAAATTGACAAGTTCAGTGATTGATTTATTCAGCCACAGATTTACTTTAAGAGATAGTGTCGTTTGAACTAGGGGGTAATTATAGCGTTGTAGTCATCTTTATGCTTCCTAAAAGATCTGTTGTAATGCCCTGATTTTGACTTATCGTGGCAAATACCTGTTGAGTGATAAATCACATATAAATACATTCATACAGAACTTTAGTACTAATAGATAAGATAAATTCTAAAACAGGAAAGGGCAATTATCTGAGACTAAAGCACACATGACTCAATGCCCACTGGGCAGGGGGTAAGTGAAATCCAACTTATGTTATGATTCAGAGAAATCTCTACTTATATTATTAAGGTGATGAATAAGCATCTACCAAAAACATAGCTAATGTACACAAAGCTGCAATCTTGGAAAAGGTAACATTCTACAAACATGATATTTTGTAATGACAGGAGTTTGGTGAAGTTAATAAGGAATCGTGAAAATGAGAACAATCGAAGAAGAATTTGTCAATGTTTATCCAGAGGTAGGGACAACAAACACTCTGACTTATTTGACAGACATGAGTATTCAAGTCATTTTTAGAAAACTATGCTCTAAAGAGGAACAAGAGCAATTCTCCAGACTCATTCAGGTCAAATTACTCATATCCTTTAGCCCACCTCTCTCATCCTATCTTTCATTTATCAGGTACATTAATGTTGAGAATTAGGTATAGCAGTCGGTGGATTTGAATATTAAGATCACTGAAAGCATAACAGTTATCTTTTATTGTAATAAATTTATTAGTGCGAAAAAAGGCACAGTTTATGTGAAATCCTGATTTTATCACTAAGAAACTATATAATTTTAAGCAAGTTACTTAATCTCTCTGCTTTCCACTTTTCCAAACATCCACAAAGTGAAGACATGGGGCTAATAATGTCCTTTTTTGGTTTTAAAAAAAATCTGTGATTAGAGAAGTCTGTGTCATTAAGTACTACTATTACCCCTGCCAGTCAAGATCTCTTCTGTCAAACCACATCTAGGACATTCCAAGGGAAAACTGAACATTTCTTAAGGGGAACTTGTCCTTAAAATATTTGACCCCATTTGTCTCTTGTTTACATGGACTTAATTTGATGCTTATAATCAGGGAACATATCTCCTCAACTTGTTTTAATTCAAAATATTAATCTATCTGCTTCTAATAACACAGCAAATGTCCATTTGATTTTAAACACAAATGGTGGTTATAAGGAACTGTTAGCAGCTGCCAAAGTTGTGATCTTGTCTCCTTTCCACATACTTCTCTTGAACACAAGCCAGGAAGATCCTATTCGTTTTGAATGGAGTCAAGAAATCTAGTTCTGAATCTGACTTGGTGTAAACCCCAGCTCTATTCTAGTGTTTCCCTTGAGTTTAGTGTATTCCAGAGTCAGTTTTAGGACTTTTGGATCTATCATACTTTAAAATAAACCTGAATTTCCAGCAATTCCTAAACTAAGAACCAGATGAAATTGAATTATGCTATATGGATTTCCCTGTTTTTCAGACCATTTCTCAACTAAGTTTGCTGCTATAGACTTCATACCTGAATAGCTTTCACTAGGCTATTCCATCAATTATCAGAGTAAAATAAGGAACAGCAAGCTTAAGTATGAATAAAGGGGAAGATCAGGGCAATTATAAACAACCTAAAAAGTCCCTTAAAGAGGAGACTTCCTAATCATTGTTTCTTTTTGATGAGCAAAGGCAATTTGACTGTATTCATAAACGTTATAACTGGCAAGCAGAGTCCTCTATATCTTTCTCTACTTTTGGCTGAGATCGTTACCTTTCACGCTAGTTTACCCCCAAACGTAATAACATCATTATAAATCCAGCAAAATTTAGCCCCTATGTTATGAGCCAAATATGTCTCGACACAATTGAAAGCCCCAAAATCTGTTAGCTACATGTAGCTGGGTTTTCATGAAGCTGTGTAGCTGAAAATGGCAAAAGTAAGTAACTTAAGGAAGCCATCCATCAGCTAAGATTAAGAACTGGCACCATTAAATTATTCCTTTGTCAGTGAAGACTCTTTTAGGGGACACTTAAATTAGAATTTCCTGTAGTGAATCATAGGGAGTGTTTGAACAAAAATGTCTGTGCTTTATTATCCATTCAACACAATTTAAAAACTATTTTTATGAATATATATTTTGTAAGTACCCTGTGTATATATGACTTATGCTAATAATCGCAAATGCTGTTAGAGAATATTTCATCAAAACCAACTTAGAATCATTGCTTCTCTTCCTTCAATCATAAACTTATACACTTTGAGGGCTCTGCTTTCCACTCTCCTCATAAAGGGACAAGATATAAAGATACATATAAAGATAAAGAAAAAGATACGTAAAGATTTTTCCTTTAGAGTCAGTCCACTTTCGGAGCCACAGACATACTCAAAACTCCACTCTTTTTTTCTCAGTTCTTTAGCGTAGGCCTCAGCTTTGCTGGCAGGGTGAGATAGGGCCAGGGTCAAGGAGGTCTGGTCTCTGCGTTTCCCATCTCCAAAACTCAAGTTTAAGTGCTCACTCCAAGATTCTGAATCACATTTCTATGTGCAGATCCCCTGACCACAACATGACTTACAAACTGAATTCCAATTTATTTATTTCAAATGGAAGGGAAGCTAATATTGTCCTGGTCTAATAATTGGAGTCTATTATCTAGAGGTCAGTCCTTCCCTGATAGTTCTGGAAAGTAAATGTTAGAGAAAAATGTTGTTTATTGAGCTTATTATTATAACCCATAGAGGCTCCTAAGGCACATCTGCCAAGCTTTGGTTCTCTCATAAATTGACTTTATGGAATTTAGAAATTTTCTATATTTTGGTTATATCTGCACAACCAGGGCCAACTGTCTAGGATCAGAGCCTCTTTCCATTGTCACACACCAGTCTCCACTCTCCCCACTGCCTTCCTTATCAGTTACTAACATTTCTGTCATTATAACACTCTCTCAAGAACAGGTTAGAGTTTCTAAGATGATACTTTATTTTCAGTTTCCAGGATTTGTGTCTCCCTGGCTTGTTGATTTAATCAATGAACTATCTCACAAGCATGGTCCAGGAAGAGTTAATATTTCTGGGAAGTTTCCTAAAAATAATTAAATCTATGACTCTGTTTTACGGCTTTATGGTGTATTTTACGGAGAGTACATATTTTCTTGACTTTTATCCATTTACTTCAGCTTCCATCTGTGTTTTTAACCAACACTTTTGATGTTAACAAAATACAAAATAATCTAGATTCATAAATATGTATGTGTAGTATGAAATAACCATTCTATTATCCAATATTTTAGAAATTTTCACATTAGCATCTAAGAAAAAAACAAGCTTTTTATGTTGTGTTAGATGAAAGGATTACTTTAAGATGAAAATAATTTCAGAAGACTAGTATTATTTCAGTGAAAGATGGACATGATTTTCTTTCAAAGTGCCTGTATTACATTCTTCCTATCTAGCTCATTTTCCCACCAATTTTAAAATATCATCATAAAGTTTAATAGACATAGTATAGAAAGTACAGCAAAAGAACCAAAATATTTAACCTCAACTTCTGTCTTCCTCTATGCCAGATCAGGAAAAAAAGTACCTATTGATTATGTTTAATATATATTTGTATATAGTAAATATATATAATATATTAATATATGATTATTTAATATAGTTTTAAATGGCATAAAATAAACATGAAGAAAGAGTGGCATGGAGGAAATATCAGCGGCTTTGAAATCACACCCCACTAGTTTCCAATAGTAACTTCTGTCCTTACTGGGGTAGTCTTTGACAAATCCCTCATAGCCTTAATACTTGGCTTTCATACAAATAGTGGCTGTCTTGATAAGTTGTTCAGGGATTTGAGAGGATATACATAGAATGAAGTAATTCCAATTTATTTGAGATTTGATGAGATTAAATTTTAATAATGTCTAGCATATTATGGGTATTTAATGGTCAGCATCAGTCACTGTTGTTGAGAGAAACTTACCTGAAAGCCTATAGACATGCAGACTCTTATTGTAGACCAACAGTCACCAATAAAGACCATGGTTTTGGAAATATAACCAAAAGGGAAAAAATTATTGCAGAAAATAATACTGGATAAAGAGAAATGAAGACCAAATTTGGAAGTTATATTAACATATGCTTGTGTCATGTTTCTAACTTTTCAAATAATTTTCAGATCAACTGACTAAAGGAATTTAGTCAGTAGGAACTAAGCTTTCATTTCATATCCAGCATCAAATAATGATGGAGTGTGACTGAAAAGACATATATGGTATAATTCTTGCCATGAATTACTTGCAGATGCACCAGGAGATAATGGAGACTTTTTTCTGAATGGAGACATCTTACACTCTAAGGAGAAAATGTAATAAAGAACCAAAATGTTGATAAAGATAGTAGATGTGAAAGAAATTCAGGAAAGCACATATCACGGGGTAGCCAAAGAAAAAGGTGGGGAGAAATGGACACGAAGATAGGTAAGATATGGCTGTGGATAAAGAGGGGGAGGAAAACCCTGAGTGAAACCACTGTGGCAGGAAGGAGCGCCGTAGGCGTAGGGAAGGTGAGAAGATTAAATGTAAGAGAAAGCGGATGAGTGGAGAGGATCAGGGTCAGAATTAATGTCATGGTGGAACCAGACGGTGGAGCTTCAGTGTTAATAGAACATGTCTGTTGTAGATCTGATAAGCAGTTAAAAACAACAATCTGGAATCAGATCTGAGTTCAGAGACTTGCTCTGATATTTCTTGGCTGTGTGGCTTTTGGAATGCCGACAGACCTCTCTGACCTTCTGTTTCTTCATTCGTCACATATGGAAAGGAAGTCTTAAGTCAGAGGATTGTTGTACATATGATGCCAGTATAAATCCCAGAAGATTTTGGTCCACAAAAACAGTTCTTAAAAGGAGGCCAAGGACCAAAAACTTTAAATCATAAGCCTCATTTCACAAAGCAGACTTGAAAAGTCAAGAAAGCAAATTGAAACGGAGCAGGACCCTATGGTCCTTCCCCTCCACAACTTCTGCCGGCCTTTTGCCTATAAAAAAAACTTTAGCCAAACAATAAGTTTAATCAGAGAAGTGAGAAAATACAGAAACAAAGAAAAACAGTCCAACAAGACTAAATAATCATTGTTTAGTCATTAAGCGTAGTCAAGGACTTTTAGTTCTTCCTCAAGGGCTATAGATAATATTCTGAGCCATGTCCTGTGAGTTGTCATGTAGATACTGAAACCCCTGCCAGGTGGAGGAAGTTAACTACATGATGAGCACACTGTAGCCATGACATAAGCTGCCACAATTCCGAGAATTGGCCTCAAGGAAATGGGACACCGACCCTGGAACCAAAGATTAACTGTACTTAGAACAATCAAGATGACACTGATAGACAACCGATGATCAATTTCAAGATGACTGTCAGAGCTGACTGTGCTGTTTCTTTCTGCATGTAGCCCCCTCCATCCCTCTATAAAACTCTTGCAACTGGCTGTGGGGAGGGGGAGGGGAGTCGGCCTTTGGACAGGAGTCTGCCCTCCCCCTCAGTTGCCGGCATCCAAAACAAAGCAAACTTTCCTTTCCACCAACCTTGCCTCTTTATTGCCTTTTGAATGGTGAGCAGCCAGACCCCACTTTCAGTTACAAAATGACTCTCAAGAAATTCTTAAAGCTGAGTGATTGTCCCTGGTTCTCTGGACTCTCAGACCTGTGTTCCTTCCATTAAATCACATTTATTTTCCAATTTGCAAAATCCCAAGTATACATGGAGCAACTTAGAAATCACTGAGCTAGTAGGAAATTACATTAAAAATAGTTAAAACTTTTATTATCTATTATTTAATACACTACGATTATATTATACATTATTAATAACATATATAAAGAATCACAAACCAAAAGAAGGATCTGAGCATTTGAACAGTAAATTAGACAAGAGCATTATTTCAATGTTCCATTTACTGAAGTTGGAAACTGTCCTGGGGTTATGTAAGAAAAATACCTTATTCTTAGGAAATCACACTGAAATATGTAGAGGTAAAGGAAGACAATTATATCTGCAACTCACTCTCAAAAGATTCCGCAAAAAGAGTAAATACATATATTAATTCTCTTTCTCCCTCTACAATATATGTGTGTGTATGTAAATATATACATAAGTGTATATATGCATAGTATATGGGTGTTCTTTGTACTAACCTTGCAACTTTTATGTCATTTAAATTTCCAGATAAAGAGTTTAAGAAAAAAAAGCAGGAGAAAGATAAACACAAAATCCAGCCAGTGTGAGCCAGGTAGAGGGATCTGGTCAGGGAGGAGGGCCCAGAGTGCTGTGATGTGTTCACGTTGGCATGGCTGTTCCTCTAGTCACCCTGCTTTTGAGCTACGTATGTTACCGACACTCTCGTGTGTGTAACATAGTGCATGAGAAAGGAGATGAAAGGAAAAATAACTCTCTCTAAAAAATAAGGACTCGAGCCAGAAAAATTGCAAAATTTTTTTTGCGTATAATCTTGTGGAAATCATGTAATGATATATAAGAAATATACTTAGAAAAGCTGAGACAGTTTATGTCAGATAATTGAATATCTGAGAGAGAACTTTCATGCTACCTGAGCTGTAAACAGACTTTCAAGGTTAAGGGTGTAAGGGAACTGAGGAACTCATTTGCTTCACAATGACGAATTTGAAGACCTTGAAAAATACTCTTTGCTCTGCTGAGATCTGCACTGTTCTGAGAAAATAACTTTCAGGAGTTAAAGGCTTTCATGTTCATCTGATTCTCAAATTAAATAAAACACAACAAAACAAAATATAGATTGACCAGCATTCACAGAATGATTACTTTATGAAAACTGTACTAGAAGATATGAGAAATAAATAAAGATAAAAACAGCATGATTTCTACCTTAGGGAACTTATGTCATAAATAGAAATAACTGTGTCATGAGGGAAAACGTGAGATGTCATAAAAGAACAAAGATTCGTAAAGGACTTCTTAGGAGGAAAAAGTATTTAAGGGTTCTAAAAAAGTCAGTGGGTCAAGAAAGGATGATGAAGAGAGTTGCTTATGAGTAGAGCTTGAAGGTTGGGTAGGATTGAGTACAGGTACATTTTATTGGAAGAACCATAGCAAGAAGTTCATAGCAAGCAGCAGGGTCAACGTGAGAAAGATAAAGTTAACACACAGTTGGTTGAGGAATTGTCAAGCTGATTTAGGAAAGCCATGGACATCACGTAGACCAGGCTGGAAAGGGGGTGGTTAGAGCTGGATTTGCCAGGCATTGCTGGTGGGTCGAGTCAGGAGTATTTCCCAAACGTGGTGGGCACATACTCCAGCAGGACAGGCAGACCACTCAATGGTGAGATGCTAAGTGCTCTCCTTCTTTCTGCACGACCTGAATAGCCCCTGCTCTACACTGAAGAAACAGATGCCAAGCAGAGGTTCTCCATGGCCCAGTCACACTCACACCCACAACCCAGATGCCTTCAACTAGGGCTCTCAGCAGGGTCTTTCTGAACTTCCTCATTCCTGGCTTATTGCTCTAGACTCAGAATTAGAGATTAGCATTGTATCTCAAAGTTGTTTTTCAATTTGGTCTTAATTATTTTGAATGAGGCAGACATTATTTAAGATGTTTGTATGAAATTGTAGTTCTTCCTTAAATTTCAGTATAGAAAAAGTTTCTTCTCCAGTTGTCTCTTTTTCTGTTCTTTTTTTGTATGTTTGTTTTATTTCATTTATTTGTCCATAGAACTTTTATTTCCATTTAAATTCAGGTAAGAGAGTTAAACAAACGTGCATGCACTACTCTGCCATCTTACCTGGAAGTCACATATCTTTTTCTTTGATTAAATGCCATAGGAGACTGAGAAACATTCTTAGTAAGCCTCTGGCTAAAATTTAATTTTATTAGCTTCAGAGCATAAAAGAGAATTTCCTTCTCAGTGTGTTACTGTGTGTGGAATGAAGCATTCCCAGAGTTTCTATGTTAAATTAAATCAAGCTTTCCTTTTTCCCTATGAATCAGGTTAAGGGTTTTTTAATAGATTGCTTGGTTGGTCCAGACAGGAATTGCTCCAACAGTTATAAAGATTAGTTGAACAGCCTTAAGTTATCCAAGTCTTACCCTCACAATTTAGAATACCTTAATTTCCATCAAAAGTGCAGGGCTTAACAGAACATCTCAACTGAATGTAGCGCTCTCCTTTAAAGAAGAGGAAGTGATATTTCATTAGACCTGGCATCATTTTCCAAGGATTTTGTGATATCCCCAGTGTGAAAACCTCTTGGTAGCAACCTCAGTAACTGGGTAAAGAGAAAATACTCTGACTAATCAGAATTGCTTAAAGTAAATTTCCTGCTGGAGCAGAACCTGGACACCATTATTAAAACTGTTGCTGAGTTATGATCATAAAATGCTAAGAGGGGCCATACAGATAATCATCTGGTTAAACTTTTGTATTGTGTAGCTTAAATCAGAGAAATTGAATAAACAGACCAAGGTTGACCAGAGCTAAGTTAAAGAGGTAAGATTCAGAGCCAGTTTTCCTAACTATGCTCATTTTACTTCACCATCACAACTCCTGAGAGTAAAAGAATGCACCTACCGTTTGAACCTCTTGTTCCCTGATGAATTCTTAAAAAAGACTAAACACCAATTTTTAAAAAATTGTATTGGAGTATAGTTGATTTACAATGTTGTGTTGATTTCAGGTGTACAGCAAAGTGATTCAGCTATACGTATACATATATTCATTCTTTTTTAGATTCTTTTCTCATATAAGTCATTACAGAGTATTGAGCAGAGTTCCCTGTGCTGCTGCAGTAGGTCCTTGTTTGTTGTCTATCTTATATAGAGTGGTGTGTATATGTTCATCCCAAGCTCCTGATTTAGCCCTCACCAACGTTTCAAACACTAATTTTTTAAAAGCCAAACATTTTTTGAAGTATAGTTGTTTTACAATGTGGTGTTAGTTTTGGGTGTACAGTAAAGTGATTCAGTTATACACACACATATATATATATTTTTTCAGATTCTATTTCCTTATAGGTTATTCCAAAATATTGGTAGAGTTCCCTGTACTATACAGTAGGCCCTTGTTGATTACCTATTTTGTGTATAGTGGTGTGTATATGTTAATCCCAAACTCTTAATTTATCCCTACCTCCCACCTTGAAAAGCCAAACACTTAAAAACATTTGAAGTAGCCCCCAAACCATGTAAACAATGTGAAACTGGTAACAGTGGTTCTTGCCTCTAGAGAAGAGATCTTAATGGCTGGGCAAGGAAGAGATAGGAGGGAAATTTATGTTTACTATATGTTCATTTTATGTCTTTTAAATTGTTTTTTCTTAAGTAATTCTTCACTAAACTAGATAAATTGAAAGTCTGATAGGGAGAGAAACTTGTGTTTGTAAGGATTAAGGGTGCTAAACTGAAAGGGGTGGGCTTGTGATAGTTACCTTTATGTGGCAAGCTCACTGGGTGCCCAGATATTTGGCTAAACATTATTTCTGGGCGTGTCTGTTAGGGTGTTTCCTGAGGAGGTTAGTATTTCAACTGGTGGACTCATTAAAGCAGATGCCTTGTCCTATGTGGGTGCCCATAATCCGATCCACTGGATGGAACAGAACAAAAGATGGAGGAAGGGCAAATTCAGGTCTTCTGCTGTCTGTTGAGCTGGGACATGGGTTTCCTCCTTCCCCTGGACTAAGACTGGCACCACTGGCTCCCCTGGTTCTCAGGCCTTTGCATTTGGACCAACTATACCATCAGCTCTCCTGGGCATCCAGCTTGCAAGCCACGCATCGTGGGACTTCTCAACCTCCACGATGGTGGAGCTAATTCCTCATGCAAACTCTCTTTCTCTCTCTGTATTTTTCTTTCTCCCTCCCCATCTACATATTCTACTGGTTCTGCTTCTCTGGGAAGCACTGACTAATAGCGTGTATTTGCTATGTCAGCACATTATATGCATGATCTCATCAGTCTTCGCAGGAACACTGGAAGATTTATTTATTTATTTATTTATTTTTGCGGTGCGCGGGCCTCTCACTGCTGCGGCCTCTCCCGTTGCGGAGCACAGGCTCCGGACGCGCAGGCCCAGCGGCCATGGCTCACGGGCCCAGCCGCTCCGCGGCATGTGGGATCTTCCCGGACCGGGGCACGAACCCGTGTCCCCTGCATCGGCAGGCGGACTCTCTACCACTGCGCCACCAGGGAAGCCCTATCATAGGATATTGAATATAGTTCCCTGTGCTATACAGTAGAACCTTGCTGTTTATCTATTCTGTATGTAATAGTTTCCATCTGTTAACCTCAGCCTTCCACTCCATCCCTCCCCAGCCTCTCCCTCTTGGCAACCACAGGTCTTTTCTCTATATCAGCGAGACTGTTTCTGTTTCGTAGATAAGTTCCTTTGTGCCATGTTTTGGATTCAACCTATAAATGACATCATATGATATTTGTCTTTCTCTTTTAGTTCACTTAGTATGATCATCTTTAGCTGCATGAAACCTCTTGTGTTGTTGGGGGTCAGAGAGCATGTGTCTGATGCAAGAGGCAGGAACTTGAGCCACCTCAGCGTTCTAGAATTTTCTTTGCACTGCCTTAGGTCTGTCTTCCTCCAAATCCTTTCTCACTTCAGGGCCTCTCAGGAGAAAATCCCTCACTCCTAGGCCACTCTTTTATGATGATTTGCAAGTAGAAATGTTGTTAGAGAGACCTACCTGCAAATGGGCACTCCTCTGGTTGTCTGTGTGAGAGAGAGAAAGATAGTAGAAAGAGGTGGGGAGACGCTGGAAGGAAATGTATGAATATGCTCCTAACGAAACCTGACCGTTCACATCATCGCAAGGTATTACGTGGTCTTTTAAAGTGGAAAAAGAGTCCTATTTACTTGTCCATGACTTATGAAATCCAAGTGTTGAATTAAGATAGATAAATCATCATCACAATCTCTAGAAGCTATAGTGTATGCTAGTTATGAGCTTTACCTCTAGAGCCAGATGGACTGAAGTTGAATCCCTGCTCTGCTACACATTAGCTGTGAGCTTGGTGGGTTACTTCAATTTCGGTGCCTCATTCTTCTCATCTGTAAAATGGGAACAATGTTACTAGTACTTAGCTCACAGGGTTGTTGTAAGGATTAAGTGAGATAATACATAGAAAGGGTATAGAACAACGCCTGGTGCATAGTAAGTGCTATTAGATATTATTAATATTCTGTTACATCTGAGGTTCAAAAAAATCAAACATCTTTCACAAACTCAGTCAGTGATAGAGTCAGAATTCCAATCTTGCTATGTGCTTCAGTGAAATACAATTCTATCTTGAAAGGTTTTGTAAATATTTTAAAATTAAAACTGTGCTTCACTCTCTGATCCCAGAGCACTTTGTATGTGTATCTATTTTGCCACTTCATGGAAGGTATTGTGGTTTTGGTTGGTTCTTTTGCAGCTTTCTCTTCCAAACTGTGAATTTGGAGCAGAATTGTGGAGCATTCACCTTTGTCTTACCCATGCCCAGCATAATAAATATTTGGTAAATGAACACTAAATGCAACAAGTAATAATAAATATACTGTCAGACTTGTAATATTTTTAGGTCTGTAACTTTTTGGCTCTTCAAATCATAGTATTCAGTTTTTATACTTTATTATATGCAATCACACTTGAGGATATCTTTGGTAGATCATTGTCAAAAATTTTAATGATACTTAGTGGCAAATAAAAGAAGACACTTCTCGGGGCTTCCCTGGTGGCGCAGTGGTTGAGAGTCCGCCTGCCGATGCAGGGAACATGGGTTCGTGCCCCTGTCCGGGAGGATCCCACATGCCGCGGAGCGGCTGGGCCCGCGAGTCCGGAGCCTGTCCACAACAGTGAGAGTCCCACGTACAGCAGAAAAAAAAAAAAAAAAAAAGACTTTTCTCAAGCTATGCTCACTTCCTTGATTCTCACCCTAACATTCCACTTAGCAAATGTCACTATGACTCCCAGAGTAGGGACTCAGATTTATCTCATTCCCTGATCAAAGGGACGTATTACCTCGTGTTCCATAAGGACATCTTCCCAGCAGTTGAGATCTTGAATGCTTCAGCTATGCTACAATAATTTAATTAAGGCTGTGACTGTCCTCAAAAATAAACAAATAAAAATAAACATGTATAGAAAATGCCTCAAACAAGAAAAAATAAAATATTAATACAGTTGATCTTATTAGAATTTTTCAAATATTCTCAAACTTGCCCACCACGGCAGCTTTCTGTTTTATGTAAATTGTACAGACACGTGCGCACACACGCGCGCACACACACACACACACAGGTACACCCAAAATTAAAGAATTTGAAACTATGAAAAATGAGAGAGTGCTGACTCCCTGATTATTGGAGGAATGAAATGGGGACCATGTCAGTAAAGACTTACACGTTAATATGAAATGCTTCAGGGCTGCAGGTTCTTATTCTTGTGACTACTGCAGAACATTTCTTTTTCTTAAGTCATTCACCAGGTCCACAGATGTAGTAAAGCTATAATAGTGCCTGGGGACTTTGACACGCAGAATCTATCCCCATGTGACCCTTTCTGCCTGTGAATCTGCTTTCTTGGTTAAACAGTTGCACTTGGCCTACAGTTTCCCACTAACCAGAAAGATGTGCTCATTGGATAATCAAAACATGAGCATAATTTGTGATTAGAAATGGTAAGCAGGCTCCACAACTAAGTGGAACACACTGATTATTTTATCTCTTTTTTTTTTTTTTTTTTTTTTTT
>RJWK010054605.1:0-14988 GCA_004363435.1 Platanista minor
ACTTACTTCACTCTGTATGACAGTCTCTATGTCCACCCACCTCACTCCAAATAACTCCATTTCATTTCTTTTTATGATTGACTAATATTCCACTGTATATATGTGCCACATCTTCTTTATCCATTCATCTGTCATTGGACACTTAGGTTGCTCCCATGTCCTGGCTATTGTAACTAGAGCTGCAATGAACATTGAGGTACATGACTCTTTTTGAATTATGGTTTTCTCAGGGTATATGCCCAGTAGTGGGATTGCTGGGTCGCAGAGTAGTTCTATTTTTAGTGTTTTAAGGAACCTCCATACCGTTCTCCATAGTGGCTGTATCAATTTACATTCGACCAACAGTGCAAGAGGGTTCCCTTTTCTCCACACCCTCTCCAGCATTTATTGTTTATAGATTTTTTGATGATGGCCATTCTGATTGGTATGAGGTCATACCTCAGTGTAGTTTCGATTTGCATTTCTCTAATGATTGGTGATGTTGAGCATCCTTTCATGTGTTTGTTGGCAATCTGTATATCTTCTTTGGAGAAATGTCTATTTAGGTCTTCTGCCCATTTTTGGTTTGGGTTGTTTGCTTTTTTGATATTGAGCTGCACGAGCGGCTTGTAAATTTTGGAGACTAATCCTTTGTCAGTTGCTTCACTGGCAAATATTATCTCCCATTCTGAGGGTTGTCTTTTTGTCTTGTTTATGGTTTCCTATGCTGTGCAAAAGCTTTTAAGTTTCATTAGGTCCCATTTCTTTATTTTTGTATTTATTTCCATTTCTTTAGGAGGTGGGTCAAAAAGGATCTTGCTGTGATTTATGTCATAGAGTGTTCTGACTATGTTTTCCTCTAAGAGTTTTATAGTGTCTGGCCTTACATTTAGGTCTTTAATCCATTTTGAGTTTATTTTTGTGTATGGTGTTAGGGAGTGTTCTAATTCCATTCTTTTACATGTAGCTGTCCAGTTTTGCCAGCACCACTTATTGAAGAGGATCTCTTCTCCATTATATATTCTTGCCTCCTTTATCAAAGATAAGGTGACCATATGTGCATGGGTTTATCTCTGGGCTTACTATCCTGTTCCATTGATCTATATTTCTGTTTTTGTGCCAGTACCATATTGTCTTGATTACTGCAGCTTTGTAGTATAGTCTGAAGTCTGGGAGCCTGATTCCTCCAGCTCCATTTTTCTTTCTCAAGATTGCTTTCACTATTCAGTGTCTTTTGTGTTTCCATACAAATTGTGAAATTTTTTGTTCTAGTTCTATGAAAAATGCCATTGGTGGCTTTATAGGGATTGCACTGAATCTGTAGCTTGCTTTGGGTAGTATCTTACTTTTGTATTTCTATCCTTGGCACAGTGCCTCATCCAGCATATGGGTAATATATATATATATATATATATATATATATATATATATATATATATATATACACACACACACACACACACACATACATATATATACATATATATATATACACACATACATATATATACATATATATACATATATATATATATATATATATATACACGCAAATATATCGGTAAAGGCCAGTCATTAAATATTATCTTTAAGAAATTCCACTTGTATAAAGTTACAAGAGATTGTTGCTTCTAACCAACTGGTAAGAGCAAAGTAGATAATGTACAAAATGGTATTTTTGAATCCACGAGAGTGCTGAAATCGAAAGGATGACATTAATCTCCTGAGAGACTATACACTGTTCAAAGTACAAATAATAATATACCATCTTTATAGCTTTTCTAAAACAAAAATACATAAAAATAAAAACATAAAGGGCCGGAGGGTGGTACATACACTGTCATGAAGTCTATTAATTGGAACTACATTATCTTGAAGTTCTTAAATATTTTGTGAATTAAGGGAGTAGGTTTGGATATAGACTGGGATAACTTAAGACTTCATTTTGTACTAGCCAAAGAAACCAATAAAAGATAAGACAAGAAAGCATAGTTTAAAATTTAGTAGAGAAGATGAAAAGGAATGCTATAACATAAGTGATTTACCAACAAATAAGACAGAAAATTAGAAACAGAAGAAACAAGCGAATATGGAAAGTATAGAAATCAAATACCAAGACTTAAAATCCAAACATATCAACAGTTAAATGAATCAAAGACCCCCATTAAAAGAAAAAGAGTTCACAATACATAAAAATCAAGATGAACTATATGCTTAACAGATGGAAACCTAAATATAAAGACATAAATACGCTGAAAGTAAAGGATGGGAAAAAAATTGCGATACAAACACTAAGCAACATAAAGCTAGTATGACTCACTAATACACAAAATAAAGACCAAGATAAAATGTGTTACCAGAGATTGAAAAAAAAAGGTCACTCTCCCATAAAGGAATGGTGAGTTAATCAAGAAAACGTAATTCAAAATGCGTATGAACCAAGTTCTCAAATACAGGAGAAAACTTGCTATAACTAAAGGGAACTAGACACAAATCTCCCTATCATAATTGAAGACATTAGCAGACACTTTTTAATAATAAATAAAACAGTAGAAAAAATCCATAAGGATGTGTAAGATTTAAACTCAACCTCAGTAATCCAAACTCAACCTTATTGTCGTCATAAAAAGGCAAATTAATTCAGGATGAGATCCACTAGATATACACCAAAATAGATAAAGTAGAACAATTGACAACACCATATATAAAAGATGTGGAGCAACAAGAACTCTCCTATAAGGGTGGTGGGAACACAAAGTGCTACCTATATACTGAAACTATTCTCTAGTTTCTTAAAAAGCTAAACAATTCTACTCTTAGATGTTTATCCAAGAGAATGAAAACCTATGTATACAAAAAGCTTTTTAAAGAATGCTCATTGGGCTTCCCTGGTGGTGCAGTGGTTGGGAGTCTGCCTGCCAAGGCGGGGGACACGGGTTTGTGTCCCGGTCCGGGAGGATCCCACATGCAGCGGAGCAGCTGTCTCCGTGAACCATGGCTGCTGAGCCTGCGTGTCCGGAGCCTGTGCTCCGCAGCGGGAGAGGCCACAACAGTGAGAGGCCCGCGTACTGCAAAAAAAAAAAAAAAAAAAAAAAAAAAAAAAAAAAAAAAAAAAAAAAAAAAAAAAAAAAAAAAAAAAAAAAAAAAAATGCTCATTATAGGTTTATTCATAAAAGCCAGAAGACTGGAAACAATCTAGGTTTCTACCATAAGGAAAATGGGTATACAGATTATGCTACATTAATATAGGAGAATGCTACTCAGAACTAGAAAGACTGAGCTACTGATACTATAACAATATCAGTAATCTCACAAATATTATTGAAAGCAAATGAGGCTGGGAGTAAAAGAGAGTACACACTGTATGATTCCATTTACATGGAATTATGGAAGAGACAAAGCTAAACTATGGTGATAGGAATTAATTCAAGGATTTCTTCCTGGTAATGCTCTTGTCTGGCTTGACTGGAAAGGGACACATGGGAACTCTGTAGGGCTGTGAAAGTGTTCTGTGTCTTGATATTTAGTCATCACATTTAATTAAATGATATTCTTTTTTTTTTTTTTTTTTTTTTGCAGTATGCTGGCCTCTCACTATTGTGGCCTCTCTCGTTGCAGAGCACAGGCTCCGGACACGCAGGCTCAGCGGCCATGGCTCATGGGCCCAGCAGATCCGTGGCATGTGGGATCTTCCCGGACCGGGTCACGAACCCGTGTCCCCTGCATCGGCAGTCTGACTCTCAACCACTGAGCCACCAGGGAAGCCCCAAATGATATTCTTAATACTTGAGCATTTCGCAGTATAAAAAGTACACCACAATAAAAAACATAATAGTTCTGAAATACATGTGCAATATATTACTTTTTAAAAATATTAATTAGGGGCTTCCCTGGTGGCACAGTGGTTGAGAGTCCGCCTGCCGATGCAGGGGACGTGGGTTCGAGCCCCAGTACAGGAAGATCCCACACGCCGCGGAGCGGCTGGGCCCGTGAGCCATGGCCGCTGAGCCTGCGTGTCTGGAGCCTGTGCTCTGCAACGGGAGAGGCCACAACAGTGAGAGGCCCGCGTACCGCAAAAGAAAAAAAAATTAAAAAAAAAAAATTAATTAAAATGGTTTAAGGAAAGCAGGCAGGAATGATGGAAGCCTGACTTTACATATAAGCTCCAAATAGTGCTAATACAAGTGTGATCAAGAATGTGAAGTTTAAATATACAACAGTGGAAAAGAAAGACAAAGTCACTTCCTTCAACAGCTAACAGCTTGTACAATTCATTCTGCTGTATTTCCTATAAATAGATTGTAATTTACCTGAGGACAATGCTATTTAAGTGCTGAAGATAAAAACATGTATTAATATGCACTAATAGCATATATGCGACCTTCTGACTTAGGACCTTTCAGATCAGAGATCTTGATATTTATTTAATTTATTCTCTCAGTATCCCTCAGCTTTAACCTATTAACAAGCAGGAAAATAACCTAACGTGAGACACAAAAAATGAAGAGAGATGAAAGTCTTAAAAGTTAACATAGACCAAATGTAAAGACAAAAAACAAAAGTAATCATAATCACTTTTGTATTATTTGACTACATCTTTTATATTTTTCTGTAGAAAATATTCAGTTGATCTCATCAGATATATATCTTGCTATAACATTGAAAGGTGAACAATCAATATTTCAATGTATTATTTTCTGCTAAGGTAACCAAACTGTTACAATACTAGTAACATATATCTCACATCTAATACTAAGCCCCAATTCTAAAATAACTATTACAGATGAATTACATATACTATAAAATTGAGACACTAATGGTGATGGTGATGATGACAGTGGCAATGAAGAACAATGTATTTAAAGTTCATCCTCTTACTGATCACTTATGTGCCAAGCATTCTACACTTTCTTGAACTTTTCTACATTACATTATCAAACTGCCAACGTAATCTTTTAATAGAAGTATTATTATCTCCTTTTAAAATAGAGAAAACTAATGCTCCAATACGTAAGTGCTTAACACTTTAAGCATTAGACAGGTAATAAGTTAATAAATCCAAGATAAACTTGAGACTCAAATCTGCTTCTATTTTGTCGCAAGACTATGTGTTTAAACATGACTACATATAATTTCTCAAGCAGTAATCCCCATACCCTTGAAGAGTAAAATTAACAATCATGCTTATGTACTATTGTATCCCTAGTGTAAAGCATGTCTCTGGTAAAATGAAAGCCATACATAAATAGTTCTTAAATCAGTTTGTACAAACATAATAACAACAAAAAGGATCTAAAAAAAGAAGATGCATTTTGGCCTCAAACAGGAAATACCATTTCCACAAAATCTAGGGGAAAAGGGGGCTTCTTTGCTTTTATATTTTTTCCCTTTAATCTTTTGATCTGAAGGCCAGGTCCTTGGAATGGTGCCTGTAAAGACTTCAAAGGACTGTACATGAAGTCGACACTAGAAATAGCAACTATTTCTCGTTTGAGATTAGAATGAAGGGTTGCTCATTGTCTTACCTGGTCTTGAGACTCAGAGGGAAGAGCAAATCTCAAATGTTTAAAGCTGAAATATAGTGGAAGCCTGTGTTCATCAACTTCTTTTAGCCCACAGATCTACCAAGAAAAAAAAAAGAATAAAAGTATACTTTATTGAAAGCTTAGAGTACCTTCATCACTGTGATAAGAATATTTAAAATATTTTTAATTTGCACAATTTTTGTAACTTAATTAATTCACACACATTTTACTATTAATATAATAGTTTTCTGGTATAAAACTATCCCAGACCAGTTTTGGAATTGATATATTTTACAAGACAGGAGGTTAGTTTATAGTAAAATTTAAGAGACAATAATTAAATTTATTCATAGAATTTCTTACTCTTGAAAAAATGTTTAGAATCAAATCTTAGCATATTTAAATCCTGTAGATTATCTTGAGATAAGAAATCTATTGGAAAATACAAATTTCAAAAATGCTGCTAGGATGGTCAAACCCAGATTTTTTTAAAAGCATGGGGCGTATGCAAGACATTATAAAGATCTCTTCTCAATAAAATGAAGAGAACCAAAATTTACAAAATAAAAATTATGAGGGGGAGGATCTGTATCTCTATTGATCATATGAGATACAGCAACATGCTGTGCCCTTAAAATCTTATTATTTATTATCATTCATTAAGGGCATTTTATCTCAAGATTAAACTGCCAAAATGTGGTCTGATGAATATTGATTTGGGAAGAGCTCAATGTAGACTTTCCCAGAGAGAAGATGAGAAATATATGTTTTTTTAATGTCTCTCTGGTCATGTAGTCAAGCCAGGTTGACAAACCAGGTAGACAGAGGGAAAGTCCTCATCAAACAAACTGACCAGGGGTGTCAACAGAAAAGTTGTGGACTTTACTCAGCACATTATAATTTATTAGTTGGTTAGTTAATCCACAGAACTTTTCTTGACCAAGCCAAAGACAGATATCCAGGTGCTACGGGAAGTAAGCATAGAGATTTTTCCAATCCAGATGTAATATAATTCTAACCTAAGTTAAATCTAAGTTTCTATCTTAAGACACTGGAAAGTGAAACAGAAATTAAACCCAAAATAAGCAGGAGAAAGGACATATTAAGTGGGAAAAACAAGGAGAGAAAGCAATGAAAGAAAAAGCAAAAAAATAATAAAATTAACAAATTCAAAGTTGATTGTTAAATATTAACAAAATTAATCCCCAGCAAGAATGAACAGAAGAAATCAAAAAGAAAACAGGTAGGAAATACGTTACTCAGAAAAAAAATAAGATTGGAGATGCACACTACCTGATTTCAAGGCTGTAAAAGAGCTGCAGAGGTCAAGAGAGTGTGGTATTCATGTTAGAATAAATAAATATATCAATAAGACATCATGGACTCCAGAATTTGACATACATATATATGATCATGTATATATATGATTAATTAATTAATTATGATTAATTATTAATTATATTATTTTAATTTTACTATTTATTTTATTATTATTCATTATTATTAATCAATTAATTAATATATGATCAATTAATTTTTGATGAACAAAGCAATTCATCAAGAATGAGAAAGTATTTTCAAGAATTGGTTCTTGCACATCAAGTAAATTGCCAAGTCATAGCTGGTCCAATCCAGAAAGTGTCTGATTTCATTGTCTAATTTCATTCATTCTACCATTATACATTTGGAATCCAAGGTTGTGTGTGTGTGTGTGTGTGTGTGTGTGTGTGTGTGTGTGTGTATACTACATATTTTTTCGTACTTTTCTCACTTCTTATATTTTCTCATATCTCTAATATTTTATATATACATGTGTATGAATGCATATACTTATGTATGGATGTATGTCTCATCAGGGAATGTGAAGTTTTTGCCTCTTTTAGAGATTATTTTTTAAAATCAGGATTCTGAGAGAACCGTCCATGCATCTTGAGAGCAAAACTCTTTTCAGATCCTTTGACATCAGTCAAATTAGATATTACTTTCTCTTATTATATTCCATTTTTGAATTACTTCTTCCACAGGCAGGATTTATAACTGAGATATATTTTTACTTCCCCTGGTATGCCACTTTAAGTAAGATCATATGCACTTAGGCTATTAGAAGTTCACTAAGTTTTAGATTCAAATCTATGTGGATTATAGCTCTAAATTTTTATACCACTTATAACATTAGTGATGTTTCATTGCTAACTAAAGAGTCAGTCACTGCTTTGTTAAGACCCCAAATCTTTGCTTTACAGGTAGATTGCCCAAAAGGTCAAATAAACTTTTCACAATCTCTTATCAAGAACAGACCAATAATCCAAAACCACCTTGTCTTTTTAACAGAGAGAAAACAAAATTCTAATTTTACATCAAAGTATTTTTGATATTAACACTCATTAAAAAAAAAATAAAATCTTAGCCAGCTTGACCACCCACAAAATTCCTTTCTCAAATTCCTTTTCCACAAAATTTATACAACTTTTCATATCCATTCAGGTTTTGTCATAAGCTTTTTTTTTCTTTCTCATTCTGGAACAAGTGGTCATTCTACTTTTCATGCACAGTTGTTTCCTTTAACTATTATTATTTTTAAGTACTTCTAATTACATATTTTGATTAGAATTCTCAACCCACAGAATGTTTAATTCCTAATTAAATCTAGGAAGTAAGCAATTATGGACTGTCTGTTATACTAGTATTCACTGAATTGGCAAATTTATAAATACATTTTATAATTTTTAGAAGTATATTCTTTCTCGGAGTAAATTGTTTAATGTCACAAAAAGCATGTTTAATAAACCCAAATGTATTTAGTTCCTCTATAAAAGGAAGCCAAAAGTAGATATACCTATGTTTAGTAATTAATGTTTCAGTATTTTATCTTATTTGGAAATGATCTAGATAGTCAATGAATATCCATTATGTAACTTATCTCGGTATAAGTTTAAGGTTTCAAGTTACCAAAAAGATTTTTTAAACTATGCTTAAAGTAAACAGAGTTTACTTAAAGCATAATTGTTGGAAGGCTTATTTATAAATCTTACATTTATTTAATTTACTTTTTCTTAACAATTATGCTTAGATTACTCATGAAAATTTCATGAGCCATTAAACAGTAATCATTTTAAGTTATCTATCTTGCTGACAAATTCAGTAATAGAGATAACATGAGTTTATTTAACTTTTAGTTAACCTAGGTAGAATAAAATTGCATACCTACATTATATTTAATATTGATAACTCTAAAGACATGCCTATTTTAGTTAAATCAACAAACTAGATTTTTTTTCTTGAAAATTATCCCAAATCACATGAACTTGAGAAACACTTGGGTTAGTTTCTATATTCCTGAGAGTAACAAACAGCAAACATCCCTGGCAATACTGAACAACCCCCAAAGATACTATGCCCCCAAGATCCACAGCTGCTTCGAAAGACAGTCAAAATAAAGGACTTAAGTCTACTTCCCTGAGAGCTGGCAGCAGTGGGTAGAGCTTTAGCTGTAAATGGAGTGCAACCCACATTTCTATCTGGCCATATGTTGGGGCCCTCAACCTGATGACTGAGCAACCTGTATACACAAGAAGCTGCACACCCCAGGCAGGGAGAAAGCCAAGCCCAATTCTCAGGTCACAAAGCAAGACAAACAGAAGGTAATATAGGGAAACCCTGCTTTCAAGTGTACTTTTAAATAAACAATCTTGTATAACTAGAACATTCCCCATAATGGTTACTGTAATTCTAGGTTGTCTTAGTGAGCTTTTGACATTTTGCAGCTATCTACAGCTTCTAGGACCACGATTCATAGACATAAAATAAGCAGGAGTGGTGCACTTAATTCTTTGAAACGTGAGGATCCCATATTTCTTTAGCCAAGCCTTGGGTCTCATGAAAACAGATTAACACCTAAGATATGGGGATTTTGTGGTGTGTTACAGTGTACCTCATTGCACAGAAGTTTTCTTGAGGTTGTTTGGTGACCTGGTGTCAATCTAACTAAGTTATCCTAGCTCAGAAGTTTTAGTTAGGTGGCAGGTGCTCTAATAGCTTTTAAATGCTCAAGGAATGCACACCAGTTTTGTGGCTTTGGCTTCTGAGATTCCCATTAGCAACAGATCTATTATTCCTTTCACAAGATTTCTTTATAGTGACAGACCTAATGGCTTTTAAAAGTCCATCTTATGCTTACCTAGCTTTTGGTATGTCAATATTCCCAAAAGTCTGAATTTCTTATCTTAATTTATTTCCCCCAAATCCTCCAGCGATTTATGCAGTGAATTTACCTCAAGGCTTTGTGAATTCCCTAACTGCTGCCATCTTACTTTCTTTAGGTTGAGGGACACCCATTATTTTATTTTTGAAATAATCTTCCCTAATTCAACCAGACTTACTTTTTCTGGCTGCCTGTGCACAGTTCCTGAGACCCGTCAGAATCTCCCAAAGGAGCTTACGTTGCAGATAAGGTCAGCCGCAAACCCAACTGCTGTAGCCCACTAAGTCTCACTCTAAAAAATCTAGAGTATTTCACACCTCAATTTTCTACCTGGAAGTATTATGATAAATAAACTTGAAGAGCTCAGATGACAAAACAAGCGCAGTGCAATCTGCAAAACGTTTACCCAAGGTCCCAGAGTGCAGCTCAAGAAGCAGCGAACCAAAAGGAATCTGCAGATACCTACCCCTGTGTCTAGGAGTGGTCCCTGGAAGCTTCAGCAACTTTCTGTGGGTCCCATCTTGTTACCAAAAATTTAGTTATGTGTTTGATGTTCTTCATTCAAGGGAAAACAATCCGTGGATTGGGATCACAAGCAGTGCAGCACTCTTTCCAAGGGATTTTGGGCAAGACCCAGTTTTATAGAGCATTAGAAGAGGCAACACAGAACCAGGGCAGAATTGGCAAGAAGGTCAGGATTTCCTTATAATGCTAGCATGTCCTATTTTCGAAAGTTAAGATAAGCTAAAGCTGAATTGGAGGATTGTGATTGGTGTATGTTAGGTTTCCTTGTCAGGTGTTTCGGGTAAGTGCAGGCTGACTTAAGTTGAAATGTGTTATGTAGGCTGGGCCACTGGCACAGCCTCCATTTTGTGGGTCCTAATCTACAAATTAACTTTATCCCTGAGCAATTGCACCATGGGAATATACCCAACAAAAATGCATGCATATGTGTCCCCAAATTCATGGTTAACAATGCTCATAGCAGCTTTATTTGACTCAAACTAGAAACAATCCAGTATCCATAAACAGTAAAACAAATCAATTAATTGCGGTATATCTATATATTTGAATATTTTTTTAATTGGAGTATAGCTGCTTTACAATGTTGTGTTACTTTCTGCTGTACAGCAAAGTGAATCATTTATACATATACATGTATCCACTCTTTTTAAGATTTCCTTCCCATTTAGATCACCACAGAGCACTGAGTAGGGTTCCCTGTGCTATACAGTAGGTTCTCATTAGTTATCTATTTCATATATAGTAGTGTATATATGTCAACCCCAATCTCCCAATTCATCTCACACACACCCACGTCCCCCCTTGGTAACCATAAGTTTGTTTTCTATATCTGTTGACTATTTCTGCTTTGCAAATAAGTTAATCTGTACCATTTTTCTAGATTCCACATATAAGTGATATGGAACAATGAAAATAAAGAAACCAATGCTCTACACAACAACAGATGAATCTCACAAACCTTATGTTGAGCAACCAGTGAGATTTAAATGAGAAAATAATGTATATTTCAATTTTATAAGTTCTATAAGCAGGTGAAATTAATCTATTGTGATAGACTGAGTAATTGTTAATTTTGAGTGATTAGCGACTGGGAGAGGGCAAGGGGGGAACTTTGGATGCAGGTAATGAAATATTTGTGATCTGATTAGTTGTTTCAGGTGAAAACATGTGAACTCAAGATCTGTGCAGGGTTTTTGTAGGTATATTAGATTTCAGTGGTGTGAAATTCAGTGATTAAGCACATTTATTAAGATGTGCTTAATAAATAAGTTAAAAAAATCAGAGGCAAGCAAATGGTAGTTTGGAGTAGTAATATAGTGAGAAGTGGTTAGATCTACTTTGAAGGTAGAAACAATAGTATATTCTGAAAATAGAATGTATACTATGAGAGAAATAAATTATAGATGTCTTCTGAGAAACTAGAAAGTTAAAGTTGTCATTAAAAAGAAATAGCAGTAAGGTTCGGGAGGTAAGATCAGGTACTTGGTTTATGACATGCTAAGTTACATGTGCTTTTAGACAGTCAAGTGTAGATCAAGTAGGAAACTTCATATACCCATCCACAGCTCAGAAGAGAAATCTTGGAAAAATTAAGGACACAGCAGAGTTGAAAGAAAAAAAAAAAAAACTAAAAAGAATATACATAGCAAATATTAAACCCCCCAAAATTAGAGCATTTATAGTAGTATTGTATAATTATACTTCATTGTTAAGAAAAGTTTTAGAGGTAAAAAAAAACACATGCTTATAAAATGTAAAGTTTAAGTTGACAGAATTATATACACAACTCCTCAGAGAACACAGTTTAAGCAGACAAAAAGCCAAAAGAACAATAGTTTGGGTGTAAGACTATTTGCAAAGCACAAATAACACATCTGGTCTAATTGGCATATATAGAACACTGACTATAATATATATTCTCTTTTCAAGCATGTGTGAATCATTTTTTAATTGAACACATAAAACAAGTATCAAAAATTTGAAATAGTTGTACTTAAGAGGTTCTTTAAAGACAACACATCTTTATTAAACATACAGTGAGCTTAGATACTGGTGTGAACTGGAAGAATCTCTTTTTATGTCCAACATCCCATATCCATGGAGAAATATACAATAGGATACATTAAAGTATCTTTAGATGATAAATTTCATAACCATAGTTATAAATTTAAAAAAATATTTAACTAAAATATATTTGGAATAAAACCTAAGTAACTCATGGATCAAAAGAATATTATAAAGGATATTATAATGTACTTAGAACTGATCAATAATAAATTTCTATAAATTATATAAATTTATATAAATTATAAACTATAAAGCACATGTTTTTATGATCTAAATTTATAGTATAAATTCTATCAATTATAAATTTTAAATTTCTCTCATCTAAATTGGTTCTTTAAAGCATCATTTCTCGAAATTTTTGTTCTCAGAACGGCTTTACAGTCTTAGTCATTACCGAAAAGCTTAAGATATTTTGTGCATAGAGTTATCTTTCAATCTTTTCAGTATTCAAAATTAAAGCTGAGACATTTTTAAAACACGGGATTATATAAGCACAAATTCATGAACATAATAAATAGCAGTAAATGAATCTGAGTTTATAATAGCAAAGCTTATTCTTGAGAAGACTCATTATCTCAATTTGTCTCCCAAACAGATTATGTCCCTTTATAGTGTGTATTCAAAGTCTTCCTCCTTCTTATATCATGTTGCTAAGAATACAGCTTCAGGGCTACAAGATACTGCTGATTCCAGCCACTCAGTGTTAAAGTGTGCCTGGGCCATGAGCCACAGCTTGATTTGCCTTAGACAAACTTGCCTCCCAGCCCAGGGAAAGATTGTTTCCAAGGTTTTTCTTTTACAGTTCCTTACATGGGGTTTCACCTGCTAGACTCCAGAGTCTTTGCAAAATAAGCAAGTCAAAAGTAGAAGATATTTTCTCAGATCTTTCATCCACTTGGTTCCCATAGGCAGTGAAGTGATTTTTTTTTTAAATGTCAGAACATGGGGAAGAGAAAAATCTCTAATAAACTGTGGCTCTCTTCCTATTACAAGTGTTTTACATTCTGGCTACATATTGTACATGGCACAGGGACCTCGTCCTTTAGAATGGATATTCTTAGAGGGAGACAAATTAGAAGTCATCAGCTTTGGTGCCCCTTCAGTATTTGTGGATTTCATGATGGACTATAACTGTGACACCCCTCCAGTACCTACCTCCTTCCTAAGAAAAACTGAAGCAAAACTGCTTGATTTGCTCCCTTAGAGATGCTTAGCATGACTGTCTTTCATCTGGACAGATTATTTCTCCTCTCACTTTTCTTCCAGATAGGTTTCTGTTTACTGACTTATTAACTGTAGTAATTCCTAGAAGTGTTATTTAAGACTGGCTCTTTTGGCCCTTGTTGCAGGTTTATTCTCTCACTCAGGAGAGCACCTACCTAAAGTTTCTCAGGTATATTGAGCAAATTAATGGAGAAATCTCATAACACTGAGCCAGGCTATTTCAGGGCTCAAAAACCTTTAAGTTTTGACTGATTACCAGGACTCTTACAAAATTATCTGACTATTGGGGACATCACTGATGAAATCAGAGTATTTTCTCACGATTGTTTAACCACAAATGTAGTAATTACAGTGTGGCAGATAGATCTTAGGGTGGCTCCTGTACTCCCCATCTCCTGGTGTTCACACATTTGTGTAATCCAGTTCTTTTGAGCATAGACAGGGCTTGTGATTTGTTTCCATCAAGTGGAATACAGCAAAGGTTATGGGATATACTTAATTATGTGTATGTGATTATGTAAGGGTAGAGCAATCATCTTGCTAGAATCTCTTTTGCCATTGTTAGTGTTGAAGAAGCAAGCTGTCATGAATCCTACAACTGCAAGGAAATTAATTCTCCAACAACCTAAGAGAGTTTAGAAGCAGATCCTTCTCCAGCCAAGCCCCTGATGGGAACCCAGTCCTGGGTGACAGATTGCTTATAGCTTTCTGAGATCCTATGCAGAGGATCCAGCTAAGTCATGGCCAGATTCCTGGTCCCCAGTAACTGTAAGATATTATATGTATGTTACTTTAATCCACTAAACTTTTTGTCATTTGTTCTTCAGCAAAAAAAACAAAAACTAATATATGTAGCATCTTGACTTTCAGTCAAAAAGGAGATCTTTTGCTCTGTCTTATTTTCCCCAAAGTGAGCACTTTCACTGACCCAGTTCTAAGAGTGTCTATTCTATGATTGCATTGGAGACTATGGATTCTTTGATTACAGTAGTGGAGCTTTCTCTTTTATTCATAAAGGAGTGTAGAAGTTACTAAAAAGGGAGATGTTACACTTAAATCATTCTTTAATCTAATCCAAAGTGGTTGGTTGAAGAACTACCAAAATTCCCTCCCATTCTCCTGTAGCAAATAAGCTACATCATTTTAAAATGTATCTATTCTATCTCTATTTTAATTAAACACACACATATATATATATTATATATACACATAGTTACATTCCAAATAAAAGTCTTCTGACAGTGACCTCACAGAGAATATTTAGAAATATTACTGACAATATTAAATCATACAGAACAAGTAATAATGACCTCAGTATTACCTCTAAAATAGGGAAATTATTGGAACAGACTTTTCATGCAATTGCATAAATAAAATCCAAAAAAACCAATCCTAATTTGAAACGTGATACTCTATGAAATAGATAAAACAGTAGCTTCCTAAACAGTATTTTCTACATATACTTTT
>RJWK010054606.1:0-14986 GCA_004363435.1 Platanista minor
CACTCTCTCACTTTGTCCCAGCTTACCCTTCCCCCTCCCCATATCCTCAAGTCCATTCTCTAGTAGGTCTGCATTTTTATTCCCGTCTGGCACCTAGGTTCTTCATGACCTCTTTTTTTAGATTCCATATATATGTGTTAGCATGCGGTATTTGTTTTTCTCTTTCTGACTTACTTCACTCTGTATGACAGTCTCTAGGTCCATCTACCTTACTACAAATTGTTTTACAATGCTGTGATAGTTTCTGCTGTACAGTGAAGTGAATCAGCTATATGTATACATATATACCCTCCCTCTTGGACCTCCCTCCCACGCACCCCCATCCCACTCATCTAGGTCATCAAAGAGCACCAAGCTGAGTTCCCTGTGCTATACACCAGGTTCCCACTAGCTATCTATTTTACATATGGTAGTGTATATATGTCAATCCTAATATCCCAATTTGTCCCACCCTTCCGTTCCCCCACTGGGTCCACATGTCCATTCTCTACGTCTGCATCTCTATTCCTGCCCTGGAAATAGGTTCATCTGTACCATTTTTCTAGATTCCACAAATGTGTGTTAATATACAATATTTGTTTTTCTCTTTCTTACTTCACTCTGTATGACAGACTATAGATCCATCCATATCTCTACAAAGACCCAATTTCATTCCTTTTATGGCTGAGTAATATTCCAATTATATAAGTACAACATCTTCTTTATCTGTTCATCGGTCACTGGACATTTAGGTTGTATCCATGTCCTGGCTAGCGTAAATAGTGCTGCAATGAACACTGGAATATGTGTGTCATTTTTTCTTTACATCTTTATTGGAATATAATTGCTTTACAATGTTGTGTTAGTTTCTGCTGTACAACAAAGTGAATCAGCTATATGTATACATATATCCTCATATCCCCTCCTTCTTGTGCCTCCTCTCACCCTCGGTATCCTACCCCTGTAGGTGGTCACAAAGCACCGAGCTGATCTCCCTATGCTATGCAGCTGCTTCCCACTAGCTATCTATTTTACATTTGGTAGTGTATATATGTCAATGCTGCTCTCTCACTTTGCCCCAGCTTCCCCTTCCCCCCTACCTTTGTCCTCAAGTCCATTCACTACATCTGCGTTTTTATTCCTGTCCTGCCACTAAGTTCATCAGAACCATTTTTTGTTTAGACTCCATATATATGTGTCACAATACAGTATTTGTTTTTCTCTTTCTGACATACTTCACTCTGTATGACAGCCTTTATGTCCATCCACCTTATTACAAATAACTCAATTTCATTTCTTTTTATGGCTGGGTAATATTCCATTGTATGTATATGCCACATCTTCTTTATCCATTCATCTGTTGATGGACACTTAAGTTGCTTCCATGTCCTGGCTATTGTAAATAGTGCTGCAATGAACATTGTGGTACATGCCTCTTTTTGAATTATGGTTTTCTCAGGGTATATGCCCTGTAGTGGGATTGCTGGATTGCATGGCAGTTCTATCTTTAGTTTTTAAGGAACTTCCATACTGTTCTCCATAGTGGCTGCATCAATTTACATTCCCACCAACAGTGCAAGTGGGTTCCCTTTTCTCCACATGCTCTCCGGCATTTATTGTTTTTGGATTTTTTGATGACGGCCATTGTGATTGGTATGAGGAGATACCTCATTGTGGTTTTGATTTGCATTTCTCTAATGATTAGTGATGTTGAGCATCCTTTCATGTGTTGCTTGGCATCTGAATATCTTCTTGGAGAAATGTCTATTTAGGTCTTCTGCCCATTTTTGGATTGGGGTTTTTTTGATGTTGAGCTGTATGAGCTGATTGTATATTTTGAAGATTAATCCTTTGTCAGTTGCTTCATTTGCAAATATTTTCTCCCACTCTGAGGTTGTCTTTTCATCTTGTTTATTGTTTCCTTTGCTATGCAAAAGCTTTTAAGTTTCATTAGGTCCCATTTGTTAATTTTTAATTTTATTTCCATTTCTCTAGGAGGTGGGTCAAAAAGGATCTTGCAGTGATTTATGTCATAGTGTGTTCTGCCTATGTTTTCCTCTAGTAATTTTATAGTTTCTGGCCTTACATTTAGCTCTTTAAGCCACTGTGAGTTTAATTTTGTGTATGGTGTCAGGAAGTGTTCTAATTTCATTCTTTTACATGTAGTTGTCCAGTTTTCCCAGCACCACTTATTGAGGAGGCTGTCTTTTCTACATTGTATATTCTTGCCTCCTTTATCAAAAATAAGGTGACCATATGTGCGTGGGTTTATCTCTGGGATTTCTATCCTGTTCCATTGATGTATATTTCTGTTTTTGTGCCAGTACCATACTGTCTTGATTACTGTAGCTGTGTAGTATAGTCTGAAGACTAGGAGCCTGATTCCTCCAGCTCTGTATTTCTTTCTCAAGATTGCTTTGGTTATTCCGGGTCTCTTATGTTTCCATACAAATTGTAAAATTTCTTATGCTAGTACTGTGAAAAATGCCATTGGTAGATTGATAGGGATTGCACTGAATCTGTAGATTGCTTTGGGTAGTATAGTCGTTTTCACAATATTGATTCTTCCAATCCAAGAACATGGTATATCTCTCCATCTGTTTGTATCATCTTTGATTTCTTTCATCAGTGTCTTATAGTTTTCTGCATACAGGTCTTTTGTCTCCTTAGGTAGGTTTATTCTATGTATTTTATTCTCTCTGTTGCAATGGTAAATGGGAGTGTTTCCTTATTTTCTCTTTCAGATTTTTCGCTGTTAGTGTATAGGAATGCAAGAGACTTCTGTGCATTAATTTTGTATCCTGCTACTTTACCAAATTCATTGATTAGCTCTAGTAGTTTTCTGTTAGCAGCTTTAGTTCTCTATGTATAGTATCATGTCATCTGCAAACAGTGACAGTTTTACTTCTTTTTCAATTTGCATTCTTTTTTTTTTTCTGTTTCTTCTCTGATTGCCATGGCTATGACTTCCAAAACTGCATTGAATAAGAGTGCCGTGAGTGGACATCTTTGTCTTGATCCTGATCTTAGAAGAAATGCTTTCAGTTTTTCACCATTGAGAATATTTGCTGTGGGTTTGCCATATATGGCCTTTACTATGTTGATGTAGTTTCCCCCTATGCCCACTTTTTTATCATAAATGGGTGTTGAATTTTGTCAAAACCTTCTTCTACATCTATTGAGGTAATCACATGGTTTTTATTCTTCAGTTTGTTAATATGGTGTATCACATTGACTGATTTACATATATTAAAGAACTTTGGATCCCTGGGATAAATCCCACTTGATCTTGGTGTATGATACTTTAAATGTGTTGTTGGATTCTGTTTGCTAGTAATTTGTTGAGTATTTTTGCATCTATGTTCATCATTGATACAGGCCTGTAATTTTCTTTTTTTGTGATATGTTTGTCTGGTTTTGGTATCAGGGTGATGGTGGCTTAGTAGAATGAATTTGGGAGTGTTCCCCCCTCTAGAATTTTTTGTAAGAGTTTGAGAAGGATAGGTGTTAGCTCTCTCTAAATGTTTGATAGAATTCGCCTGTGAAGCCATCTGGTCCTGCACTTTTGTTTGTTGGCAGATTTTTATTCACAGTTTCAATTTCATTACTTGTGATTGGTTTGTTCAAATTATCTATTTCTTCCTGGTTCAGTCTTGGAAGGTTTTACTATTCTAAGAATTTTTCCATTTCTTCCAGGTTGTCCATTTTATTGGCATATTGTTGCTTGTAGTAGTCTCATGATCCTTTATATTTCTGCTGTGTCAGTTGTAACTTCTCCTTTTTCATTTCTAATTTTATTGATTTGAGTCCTCTCCCTTTTTTTCTTGATGACTCTGGCTAACGGTTTATCAGTTATGTTTTTCTGCTCAAAGAACTAGATTTTAGTTTCATTGATCTTTTGTCATCATTTTCTTCTTCTGTAATTCATTTATTTCTGTTCTGGTCTTTATGATTTCTTTCCCTCTACTAACTTTGGGTTTTGTTTGTTCTCCTTTCTCTAGTTGCTTTAGGTGTAAAGTTAGGTTATTTATTTGAGATTTTTCTAGTTTCTTGAGGTAAGATTTTATTTTAAAAACTTCCCTCTTAGAGCTGCTTTTCTTGCATCCCATAGGTTTTGGGTCATTGTGTTTTCATTGTCATTTGTTTCTAGGTATTTTCTGATTTCCTCTTTGATATATTCAGTGATCCATAGGTTATTTAGTAACATTTTGTTTAGCCTCCATGTATTTGCATTCTTTACAGTTTTCTTCCAGTAATTGATTTCTAATCTCAAAGGCTTGTGGTTGGAGAAGATCCTTGATATGATTTTCAACTTTCTTAAATTTACAGAGGCTTGATTTGTGACCCAAGATGAAATCTATCCTGAAGAATGTTCCATATGAACTTGAGAAGAAAGTGTATTTTGCTGCTTTCACATGGAATGTTGTATAAATATCAATTAAGTCTAACTGGTCTAATGTGTCATTTAAGGCTGGTGTTTCCTTATTTATATTCCTTCTGGATGATCTGTCCATTGATATAAGTGGAGTGTTAAAGTCCCCCACTATTATTATGTTACTGTTGATTTCCCTTTTCATGACTGTTAACATTTGCCTTATGTATTGAGGTGCTTCTATGTTGGGTGCATAAATATTTACCATTGTTATATCATCTTCTTGTTTTGACCCCTTGATCATTATGTAGTGTCCTTCCTTCTCTCTTGTAATAGTCTTTATTTTAAAGTCTATTTATTTGATATGTATATTGCTACTCTATCTTTCTTTTGATTTCCATTTGCATAGGATATCTTTTCTTCCCCTCACTTTCTCTCTGTATGTGTCCCTAGGTCTGAAGTGGGTCTCTTGTAGACAGCATATATTTGGGTCTTGTTTCTGAATCCATTCAGCTAGTCTGTTTCTTTTGGTTGGAGCACTTAATCCATTTACTTTTAAGGTAACTATCAATATGTATGTTCTTATTACCATTTTCTTAATTGTTCTGGTTTTGTTTTGTAGGGTTTTTCTTCTCTTGTGTTTCCCATCTAGAGAAGTTCCTTTAGCATTTGTTGTAGAGCTGTTTTGGTGGTGCTGAATTCTCTTAGCTTTTGCTTGTCTGTAACGCTTTTCATTTCTCCATCGAATCTGAATGAGATCTTTGCTGGGTAGATCTTGGTAGTACTCTTGGTTGTAGATTTTTCCTTTCATTACTTTAAATAAGTCCTGCCACTCCCTTCTTGCCTGCAATTACAAAACTAAACATTCTCTTACCATGTGATCCACCAATTGCACTCCTTTGTACTTACCCAAAGGAACTGAAAACTTATGTCCACACAAAAACCTGCACGTGGATGTTTATATCCACTTTATTTATAATTGCCAAAACTTGGAGGCAGCCAAGATATCCTTCTGTAGGCGAATGGATAAATAAACTGTGGTACATCCAGACAGTAGGACATTATTCAGTGCTAAAAAGAAATGAGCTATCAAGCCATGAAAAGACATGGGAATTTTAAATGCACACTACTAAGTGGAAGAAGTCAATCTGAAAAGACTATATCAGCTGATAACATTATGGGGATTCCATTGTATGTTATTTTTGCTTTTTCCTTGCTGCTTTTAATATTTATCAGTGTATTTAATTTCTGTTAGTTTGATTAAAATGTTTCTCAGCATGTTTCTCCTTGGGTTTATCCTGTATGGGACGCTCTGTGCTTCCTGGACTTGGGTAACTATTTCCTTTCTCATGTTAGGGAATTTTTTACTATAATCTCTCCAAATATTTTCTTAGACCCTTTCTCTTTCTCATCTTCTCCTGGAACCTCTATAATTCTAATGTTGTTGCATTTAATCTTGTCCCAGTGGTCTCTGGTACTGTCCTCATTTCTTTTTATTCTTTTTTCTTTATTCTGCTCCACAGCAGTTTTTCTACCATTGTATCTTCCAGCTCACTTATCCGTTCTTCTGCCTCAGTTATTCTTCTATTGATTCCTTTTAGTGTACTTTTAATTTCAGTTTTTGTGTTGTTCATCACTGATAGTTTGCTCTTTAGCTCTTCTAAGTCCTTGTTAAACATTTCTTGTATCTTCACAATCAGTGCCTCCACTCTGCTTCTGAGATCTTGGATCATCTATACTATCATTACTCTGAATTCTTTTTCAGATAGATTGCCTGCTTTCCACTTCATTTACTTTGGTCTTGTGGTTTTTACCTTGCTCCTTCATCTGCAAAATATTTCTCTGTCATCTCATTTTGTCTAAGTTACTGTTTTATTTGGTCTCCTTTCTACAGGCTGCAGGGTCTTAGTTCCTCTTCTGTTGTATGTCCCCTGGTGGATGAAGTTGGTCCAGGTGCTTGTGTAAGCTTCCTGGTGGGAGGTACTTGTGCCTGCACTCTGGTGGGTGGAGTTGAGTCTTGTCTCCCGATTGGCAGGGCCACATCATTTGGTGTGTTTTGGTGTGTTTGTGAGCTTAGTACGACCTTAAGCAGCCTGTCTGCTGATGGGTGGATGTGTGTTCTTATCTTGCTCGTTGTTTAGCCTGAGATGTCCAACACTGGAGCATGCAGGCAGTTGGGTGGAGCCAGGTCTTGGTGTTGAGATGGATAACTGCACGCCAATTAATATTACCTGGTCCCAAGAATTCTCTGGTGCTCCAACATCCAGGACTCAGAGTGCTACCCTGGAGGTCCAGGCCCAACCCCTGGCTGGGGAACGAAGAACCCACGGGCTGCACAACATAGCCAAAGAAAGAAGAAAGAAAATTAAAAAAAAGGAGAAAAAAACAGACATACAAAACCCAAGACAAATAACAAAAACAAACAGAAACAATAACAATAGGACACACACAAAAAAGGAAGAAAGAAAACAAACAGACTCACCAAATCCAAGACAAATGATAACAACAAAACCAAACTAACAGAAACAAACAAAGAAGCAGACAGAGAAGAAAAAAAAAGAGAATAAACAAACCAAAAAACTCAAAAATGAGAACAATCAATAAGGACTAAACTAACAAAAACAAAAAATGAAAAATAAAGCAAAACCAGAAAGCAAAACAAAACAATAAAGAAAACATAACACATAAAAATGATCAAAAATAAAAATGCAAAGAACAAAAAGAAGAAAACAATACACCATATTAACAAATTGAACAATAATAATTGTATGATCACCTCAATAGATTCAGAAAAAGCTTTTGACAAAATTCAACACCCATTTATGATAAAAACTCTACAGAAAGTGGGCATAGAGGGAACCTACCTTAACATGATAAGGACATATGTGACAAACCCACAGCAAATATAATTCTCAATAGTGAAAAGCTGAAACCATTTCCTCTAAAATCAGGAGCAAGACCAGGATGTCCACTCCTGCCACTATTATGCAACATAGTTTTGGAAGTCCTAGCCATGGCAAACAGAGAAGAAAAAGAAATAAAAGGAATCCAAATTGGAAAAGAAGTAAAACAGTCACTTTGCAGATGACATGATACTATACATACATATTCCTAAAGATGCCACCAGAAAACTATTAGAGCTAATCAATGTATTTGGTAAAGTTGCAGGATACAAAATTAATGCACAGAAATCTCTTGCATCCCTATACACTAGCAATGAAATTTCAGAATGAGAAATTAAGGAAACAATCCCATTCACCATTGCAACAAAAAGAATAAAATACCTAGGGATAAACCTACCTAAGGAGGTAAAAACCTGTACTCAGAAAACTATAAGACACTAATGAAAGAAATCAAAGATGACACAAACAGACAGAGAGATAGACCATGTTCTTGGATTGAAAGAATCAATGTTATGAAAATGACTATACTACCCAAAGCAATTTACAGATTCAATGCAATCCCTATCAAACAACCAATGGCATTTTTTACAGAACTGGACCAAAAAATCTTAAAATTTGTACGGAGACACAAAAGACCTGAGTAGCTGAAGCAATCTTTTATTTTTTTAACATCTTTATTGGAGTATAATTGCTTTAAAGTGTTGTGTTAGTTTCTGCTGTATGATAAAGTGAATCAGTTATATGTTTACATATGTCCCCATATTCCCTCCTTCTTGCCTCTCCCTCCCAAACTCCCTATACCACCCCTCTAGGTAGTCATAAAGCACTGAGCTGATCTCACTGTGCAATGAAGCTGCTTTCCACTAGCTATCTATTTTACATTTGGTAGTGTATATATGTCAATACTACTCTCTCATTTCATCCCAGCTTACCCATCACCCTTCCCGTGTCCTCAAACCCATTCTCCCCAACTGCATCTTTATTCCTGTCCTGCTCCTAGGTTCTTTAGAATCATTTTCTTTTTTTTTTTTTAGATTCCATATATATGTGTTAGCATACAGTATTTGTTGTTCTCTTTCTGACTTATTTCACTCGGTATGACAGATTCTAGGTCCATCCACCTCACTACAAATAACTCAATTTCGTTTCTTTTTATGGATGAGTAATATTTCATTGTGTATATGTGCCACATCTTCTTTGATGGACACTTAGGTTGCTTCCATTTCCTGGCTACTGTAAATAGTGCTGCAATGAACATTGTGGTACATAACTCTTTTTGAATTATGGTTTTCTCTGGGTGTATGCCCAGTAGTGGGATTGCTGGGTCATATGGTAGTCCTACTTTTAGTTTTTTAAGGAACTTCCATACTGTTCTCCATAGTGGCTGTGTCTATTTACATTCCCACCACCAGTGCAAGAGGGTTCCCTTTTCTCCACACCCTCTCTAGCATTTGTTGTTTGTAGATATTTTGATGATGACCATTCTGACCAGTGTGAGGTGATACCTCATTGTGGTTTTGATATGCATTTCTCTAATGATTAGTGATGTTGAGCATTCTTTCATGTGTTTGTTGACAATCTGTATATCTTTGGAGAAATTTAGGTCTCCTGCCCACTTTTGGATTGGGTTGTTTGTTTACTTGATGTTGAGCTGTATGAGCTGCTTGTATATTTTGGAGATTAGTCCTTTGTCAGTTTCTTCGTTTGCAAATATTTTTTCCCATTCTGAGGGCTGTTGTTTCATCTTGTTTATGGTTTCTTTTGCTATGCAAAAGCTTTTATGTTTCATTAGGTCCTATTTGTTTATTTTTGATTTTATTTCCATTAATCTAGGAGGTGGGTCAAAAAGAATCTTGCTGTGATTTATGTCATAGAATGTTCTGCCTAAGTTTTCCTCTAGGAATTTTATAGTGTGTGGTTTTCCATTTAGCTCTTTAAGCCATTGTGAGTTTCATTTTGTGTATGGTGTTAGGAAGTGTTCTAATTTCATTCTTTTACATGTAGCTGTCCTGTTTTCCCAGCATCTTACTGAAGAGACTGTCTTTTCTCCATTGTATATTCATGCCATCTTTGTTGTAGATTAATTGACTATAAGTGCGTAGGTTTATTTCTGGGCTTGTAGATGTGTTTTTGATGTGTCCTTGGGGGGATGTGAGTTTCACTTCCTCCTACTCTGCCATCTTGGTCTCTTTCCTTGCAAAATTTTATTAATTGAGAGAGTCTGGTGGTTTTTGGTGGCCTAGCCATACATCCTAGAGTGATAAATGAGACCTTTACAGAATTAAACACACAATGCTGTGCCCTTTCATTACAGTAGCTGGTAAAATAATCAGCACTGGGCACTGATTGGCAACACTGATAAATTCACTTTTTAGTTTTCTGAGATTTGTTGTAGATTACATCAAATTTTATACATAGACAGTCATGTCATCTGTGGATAAAGACAGTTTTAGTTATTCCTCTCCAATCTATGTGCCTTTTTTTTGGTTTTATTGCAATTGCTATGACTTCCAGTGCAATGCTGTAAAGAAACCATAAAAGGCATAATATTTGCCTTGTTACCAATCTTTGGGAGAAAGTTTCAATAATTCACTTTTAATTATGATGATAACTTTAGGCTTTTTAGATGATCTTTATCAGGTTGAGGAACTCCCTTTAATTCATAGTTTTCTAAGATTTTTCATTATGAATGGGTATTAGATTTTCTCAAATGCTTTTTTGACACCTATTGAGATAATCACATTTTTTTCCTCCATTATTCTATTTATATTGTGAATTACATTGATTTATTTTTAGAATATCCATTCAACTTTGCATTCCAATTCACCTCCTGTTACTCCTTTGTCCAATTTTATCTGTAATGAACATGTGCAGCCATCTCCAGCTTGAGATAATATGATTTGTTCAAGGGCTCAGACATCTCAGGAGTGAAGGCTTAGGTCATATAATGAAGTAGATCACCAAGACCTGCAGAGGTAATAGCTTAGGATGAGAGTACTTTTCAGTGGATAGTAAATTATGGAGAGGGTGAATATCAGTTGTTGCCTAAGACCAATTGCAGCAATGGAGGCTATAATTCATTTCACAAGCTTCCTTCTTTTTAGTTTCCCTTCAGGAGAAGAGCTTCATAGGAACCATAGAAGAATTATCTCTGAACATGGATGGAGATGTAGATTAGTGTAACACAGGGGTGGACTGGGTTTATTGTGTGAGTGTGCCCCTTGAATCTTCCTTCAGAGAGAACCTACTATAAGTGTAATTAGCTGGAAACCTCAAGCTGATATACCTTCTGCATCCACTTCAGGATTCATGTAGAGGCCACACTATGTCCAGTATATGCTCCCAAACTATGACTAATCATGATAGTGGTACTAGAGTTGGGACTTTCCTGCTTAATTTGATTGATTTCATGTACAATCTTTGCTCTGGGGCTCGCTGCTGTCTTGACTGAAACTTTCTAAGAGCTGTGCTTCAGCTTAAGGCTCTTCCTAGCCAGTTCTCCTTCCTTTCCTCTCTCTTGTTTCATTGTCAGATACAATCACAGGCTAAGGATCTCCCTGCCTACTCCTTCTCCTTCCCATTTATTGGTCCAGGGCATTTCCCCAAAAAAATCTCTTGCCCTTATAAGTCCATCTTGATGTTTACTTTCTGAAGGACCTTAACCAACACAATATATCTGACAAAGCGTCTGTATACAGATTATTAAAGAACTTCTAGAACAACAATGAAAGAAAACAGTCATATCCCCTGTCAAAATGGGCAAACGACTTGAACAGACACTTTACAATGAAAATATAAATGAATGTATACACAAAGATTATACAATGAATATTCAGAGCAACTTTATTAAAAAAGCTAAAATGTATAAAAATCCTAAAAGTCCATCAAGGGGATAGTGGGTAAGCAATGCATGGAATATTAATAGATTGAAATACTCCTCAGCAATAAAAGTCTAAGTAAAAGAACATGAGCATAGATTATGATTTTATTTATATGAAGATTGAGGACAAGCAAGTCTAATCTATGGTGATAAACCATAATGGAGGTTGGCTGACTCTGTAAGAACATAAAGTAACCTTCTGGGATGATGGAACTGTTGTTAGAGGCGTGGATTATACAGGTGTATGCATTCGTCAGAAGTCAAATTGTACCCTTAGGATTTTTGCAGTTATGTACTTCAATACCCAAAATTAAAAATTAACATATATTGATATATATTGTTAATATATATTAATGTATATTGGTAGATTTGTTTCTCACTGTGGTATGTAATAGCAAATCAGAAACTACATTCTGTGTATCCTAGGCTTGAGCAAATGAGTAAAGAAATTGAGGAACATATGAGCTAGGATTCTTACTTTTGGAGAACAGAGCCACAGATATGGAAGGGAAGTATTGATTGTTTCTCGTAGGACATTGAAATTTGAGGTATTAATGTGACTGCCTAGTTTTTAATAAATGCCTTTGGGTAATTTCCTTCCACATAGATCTGGAGTGGCCTGTGACTTACTTTAACCAATATAATGTGACGTTCTGGGACTTCTGAGTCCACACCTTAGAAAGGCATGGAAGTTTTCCTTTTAGTTCTTGTGGGGGCCTCAAGATACCATGTACGAATTCTGAATATGCCGCAGCAAAGACAAGGTAGAAAGGCCACATGGAGAGGCAAGGGCCTGAAACTACATAGTGTATCTATCCCAGCATCCCAGCATCCCAGTTGGGCCTTTGGATAAGTTTAGCCCCAGCTGCCATCTCACTGTAACAGCATAAGAGATTTCAAGTAAGACTAGCAGAAGAACTACTTACTTTAACCCAGCAAACCAAAAGAACCATGTTGGTCGTTTGAAGCCAATTATTTTTGAAGTGGTTTGTATTGTAGTAATAGGTTATTTAAAATGATACAGCTCATAAGATAAAATGTAGACAATTAATGAATTTGAGGGAAGGTTTATATGGGAGTTCCTATTGCAACTTTTCTATGTATTTGAAGCTACATCAAAAATAAAGTAAATTAAAACCATACAGTATTGAATTATGACAATATTTTTCCTAAAACAGATCTTTAGATATACTGGATTAAAAATATAGAAAAAGACCCTCCAAAAATTTTCAAGAGAATCCCATTTTTTATTAATATAACACTGTAAGTTTGATGAATAATTATTTATAAATACAACATTAGTTTAGAATTATGCATAAACAAATTGGTTTTTAAATCCTTAAAATGTGGTATAAATTTTCTTTAAATGCCAAAAAGAGGGAAAGGAAAAAACAGGGCACACAACCAGATGCAGAAACACTCAAATGATAGTTGAATTTGGGGCAAATTTTAAGCAGAATTGTTAACTAGGCAAACTGGTTTTGAAAAGGCAGGTTTTAGGTAAAGTGGTTTTTATTTAATTAGATTTAGATTAATTTTAAAGAAACATTTAGATGAATTGATGTAGAAGCTCAGGCCATATCAGGAGCTTCTCCAGCATTCTAATTTCCTGATTCTATGGGGCGTGAAGAATACCACTTGCTCATATAATTCAAACTTGCTAACTCTTAAACAATTTACAGGTTTCAGCAAAAAAACCTAAGCAGTTGTATAGGCTTTCATTTAAATTGTTCTTGGGTAAGAGCAGTTTTTTAGGAGGGGAGAGGTCATGCCTGTGAATATAGGCCTATAATTTTCTACCTTTACTTCTCCACTTGAGTAATGGCAGCCATCAGCTGGGCATGTGGTTTCATATTCTTCTTCTCAAAGGCTGAGTTGTTAAAATGTAGAAGGTAAAGTACAACAATTTCAGCAACCATAGTCTATAGTTGGAAGGGCTCAAAGGAAGGCCAGAGGAACTGATGGCAGGCTCAAGGAGTCTGCCCAATTTTACTTCTGTACTCCAGGCAGGAAAAGAGCCCAGCTGGATAGTAAACCTGGGCAAGGAAGGGTAAGGGGCTGGGAACCTTGTTCTTGTAGCTTCAGATTAAGACTGGGTTATGAAAGCAAGAAAAGATAGTATAAAACCAAAACCAAATTCACTAAGTAGGACATTTAAGTGGTGAGTTGAGAAGCTTAGCCAGCCCATAATTTGAAAGCAAACCCAAATGGGTAACCAGTCAAAAAGCCAAGACACTTATAGTTGGCAGAGCTCAACTAGAGAGTGGGAGTTTCATGAGCCAGAAGCTGATGGAGTAGGGGCAGTTGTATGTCCCAAAAAGTTAAAGGTTGCATCAGAAATAGACTTAAATACACCCCTTCCTTCTATTTCCCCCTCTTCAGGTAGAAAAGGTAGGGATTTCTAGTTAGGAGGCTATTAAATTATCAGACAAGAAAAAATATGTGCCTGAATTGGTTTATTGTGGGATAGAGAGAAGATAGAGTCAAGAAATATTTAATAATTCATTCAACAAATGTTTATTGAGATTCTACTAGATGCCAGGCAGTGTACTAGGTGCCAGGGTGAATTTAGATGGTAAAATTAGAGACCAACTGATCATGAGGGCAGAAGGAAGAGAAAGAGTCAAAGATAAAAGGGTTTATAATACAAACTTCTTGGCCTAGCATTCAAGGCTCTTTGAATTCTAAACCCAATTTGCTTTTCTAGCTTTTCATCCTGCTAGTTCCCAAAGTGTACTTTCCATTTGAGTCAGGCTGCTCTTTTACTGCTCCCCAAACCCTGAGTACTCACATGCCTCTTTTCTTATGCTGTTCTTACCACTTTAAATTCCCTGTTCTTCTTTTGCTCAACCTATCCCAAACTATTTAGTTTTCAGGACCCACCTCAAATGTTTGTTCCTCCATGAAGCCTTCCTGAGAACTGAGATATTTTAGTGATTAAGAACTTATGATTTTGCTTTAAATAGATCTTTGTTTGAATCCTGGTTCTATTATTTACTGGCTGCATAATGTCTTCTGAGCCTGTGATTGCTCATTTCTAAGAAGGGAATAATATCTCCCTTGTAGAATTCTTATAATGATTTAAATGCAGTAACAGTCTGGGCTTCAGTTTTCCCATCTATAAATTTAGACCATGTCTTCAAAGCTGTTCTAGGTTTTATATATATATATATATATATATATATATATATATATATATATATATATATATATATATATCTTCTTTTTTATTGAAGTATTGTTGATTTACAATATTATATTAGTTTCAGGCATACAACATAGTGACTCAGTGTTTTTATATACTCCATTTAAAGTTATTACAAAACAATGGCTGCATTTCCCTGTGCGGTACAATATATTCTGTTGCTTATCTATTTTAAACATACTATTTTGTATTACTTAATCCCATACCCCTAACTGGTTCCTCCTCCTTTCCCTCTCCCCACTGGTAACCATTAGTTTGTTGTCTATATTGGTGAGCCTGTTTCTATTTTGTTGTATACATTCATTTATTTTATTTTTTAGATTCTATATATGTTTGTCTCTGTCTTTGTCTGACTTATTTCACTAAGCATAATAATCTCTACATCCATCCAAGTCATTGAAAATGGTAGAATTTTATCCTTTTTCATGGCTAATATTCCATTGTGTGTGTGTGTGTGTGTGTATATATATATGTGTGTGTCATATCTTCTTTATCCATTCATCTGTTGATGGACATATGGACATATAGGTTGCTTCTATACCTTGACAAATGTAAACAATTCTGCTATGAACACTAGGGTGTGTGTACCTTTTTGTGTGTGTGTGTGTGTGTGTGTGTACCTTTTTGAATTAGTGTTTTTATTTTCT
>RJWK010054607.1:0-14979 GCA_004363435.1 Platanista minor
CTCGGAGACTACGACCTATCTTTAATAACGTTTTTCTCAACTACTCTCAGAACACTTCTTATACAAGAATTACAGCCCTGTAACTGGGCATCTGGTTTTATAAATAAACTTTTATTGGAACCCAGTCACATCCATTTGTTTATGTATCCTCTATGGCTGCTTTTGTATATGGCACGCCATTCCAAAATATTTACTATCTGGCCCTAGAGGAGAAAGTTTGTTGACTCCCATGGTGTATCAGAATGACCTGAGACTTTGTTAAAGCCCAGATTGCTGGGCCCTGACTCCAGCGCTTCTGATGAGGTGAGTCTAGGGCAGGAGCGAGAATTTGCAACCCTAAAGGTCCCACAGGCTGCAGATGCTGCTGCGCAAGGGACCACAGTGAGTAACCACGGTGTAGACAAGTCTTGGATTTGCATTTTCGCTGTATGCCTTGCGGGTCTGTATGAGCTCAGACGAGGTACTCAATTTTCATATCTCCGGGTTGGTTCATTTGTGACATGAGGGTGATTCCAGTCCCTATCGTGGATTATGGTGAGGACTCAGTGAATTAATGCGTGTAAAGCACTTAGCTTGGTACCTAGCCCACAATGATGGGTCAATGAAATGTTTACCATCGTGATGATAAAAGCACGTTTTGCCGAGGGGCTGATCAGGTATGAGAGATGAGGTTAGAAAGTCAGCTCCTCGGGAAATGGAATCTTTTCCCTAAGTCTCTAGATCTCACACTTTGCATAAAAATTTCCCTAAATGTTGGACCAGCAGAAAAAAATAAGTGAGTGGCTTTAAATCAAGTTCCTTGGAATGAAGTACAAATTGAAAAGGATCACCAGCACTCGTATTTATTGCTTTCCCATTTGGAGTAATTTCAAGTTTAAAAAGAAATGTATAATTTTCCACATGTGAGGGTATGCGGTAATCATATGAAACACATATGAAAGAGGTGGCAAATGAACATTTTCATCCTCAAGGAATTTATAACCTAATTTTAGGTAAGGTAGACCCTCATGGAATAGTTACATGAGACACCAGACGCAGTCTAGCTGGACTCTGAGGAAGATGAGAGATGCAGGTAATGTGTACATCGGGGTGTGGACACCAGGCTGGAGGAGTCAGGGACTGCTTGAAGATCAGGTGGGATTGTGTGAGGGAATCTCCCCCATGCCGTAGGAGAAATGCCTTTGAAAAGGTATGCAGGTGAGGAAATGAACACAGGATGGTTGAAGTTTAGCTACCAGTTGAGGAAATCAGTCACTGCTGAAAACTATGTAGGCAAGTAAATCTTAGCAGAGCAAATTCCATTTTTCAAACATGCATACTGTGCTTTTTTTTCAGGTGGCACTACTAAAACAGTCTCAAGTTCAACAATTGTGGTTGATAGGGGCTCTGGTTCAAAAAAAAAAAAATCCTGCTCTCTTTGAAAACTCAGTCTGCTCTCTGCAGGCTGGAAAATCTTTCTGACCTTGGAGTCATCTGAGGGGATGAGCTGGAACAGGACAGGGACTGTCCTCATCTTTTCCTCTCCAGGCAGAAAGGCTGAGACAGACCATATCTGTGGCCAGAGAGCAAGATATGCAGGGAAACTTGGCTTTGGGGCTTGGGTCTTGGAGAGGGCAATTATTCATCTCTCGGGCTGCAGTTACAGGGGACATTCTCTGAGGGTCAACAGGCAGATGAACAGGCGAGAAGGGCACCTGAAAGGACCACCTGCCTCCTCGTGCTGGGTCTGCTTGCAAACATCAGTGCACAATGAAGAAAACTGCTCTTGTGGGCTGGGGGAGCATCCCTGCCCGGAAGCTGGGCTCTGGGGTGGAGTCCAAGCTTGTTCAATTTAGTTCGCCGTGGAAGCAGTGTGGGTGTCTTTGTGTGGCAGAGCAAGACCCGCCGCTCCTCACCTCTGCCTATAAGAGAATCATCTGCTGCTGCTGCTGCTGCGTCAGGTGATGATAGTGGGGAGACTAGTGACTGTGACGTCATGAAAAGAGAAAGGAGACTCCCTCCCCCTGATTGGAGGGACGGTGGCCGTGGCTTAGTCGCTGCGCAAACAGGCATGTGGTTGGGTCTGCCACTCATTTATCTTCTTCTGGGTTTTACTTGCCAGAGAGGAGATTTATGTAAAGTCTCTGTAACTCCTTCTCCCTGGGAGAGAATCTGGTCCACAGCCCCCCACCCGGCCCCTATTTAATTGCCTTAGCAGTCAGACTGGATTACTGGAGAATTTGTCCCTTGAAGCTATCTTTCTTTATACAAGAAAATAGTATACAATTTCAGTGCGTTTTGGTTCTCCCTGTGTTGTGTAAATTGACTTTGGTTTCAGACGTTTTTGTACGTGGAGGACTGGGATGATTTAGAATAAAAACCGCAGAAGCACTTCAGTGTCGAGTCCGCTTTGGCAGGGGGCGCTGGCTGAGGGACTTTGACTGACCCTCAAGGGCTTCAACCTGGACGGGAGAGGCTGCTCCAGGAGGGCACACCCAGGACTGTTTCTACACAGGAAAGCGGGGGCTGCAGGCGGCAGGCACTGCTGTGCCCCTGGCTCCGCTGTGCCATGCTTCTCTAGTTCAAGGAGGGAGCTTTGCGTAGAGGGACGGTGACAGGCTAAATCTCCGAGGTGACCTTTCTGGGCATGTCACCAAGAAGCCCCAAAGATGCTTCTTTATGATGGAGGTAGTAAGAAGATAGAAGAAAACCTAGGCACAGTACTCCCAAGCCTTTGTGTGTATCAGCTTAAGCAATTCTCAGGCAAGGGGAAGCCCCAGAAGACGTGAAAACGTCATTTACAGAGAAGGCCACCATCGAAACGATGGGGTAGGAGTTTTCTCCCATCTTCCCCGCAAAGAACACTGATGTTGACAATCACCTGTAGACAAGAGGGCCTCTGTGGCGGTCTGGGGAGGGCAGTAGAGAAATGCCAGCACGAGACTGGACACAGTGAAGAGGGTAAGCGTGTTACCGACCAGGGTTCCTGGCCTCCTTAATCAACAGAAATTGATAAAAGGCCAGACAAGAAATGCAGGCGAGGCTTTGCTGGGGTCCCTGCTGCAGCAGGGGGCGAGAAGAAACAACAGGTTCCCTTGCTCACTCCTTTGTCAAGCTGGGGCGAGCTGGTGTCTTACACGGGGTTAGGGTAGAGGTGTGTCCGGGGTCGGGCTGGAGGGGTAGCTTAGGTGGTCTGCCCACCCCTCAGGTGGGTGTTTTGTGCAGGGGCATGCGCAGTGCCCTGCTTTGGCTCCCGGCTCTTCAGAAGTGGCAGTTGGGTTTTTGGTCTTTTTGTATGTTGTTGTCCATAATTTGCCCCAGTTGTGCATGCACACAGTTATTTGTAGTCCCGTAGCGTTTCTTTGTATCTTGGTGCTAGAGGAGACGTGTGTGCAGGTGCCAGCCCTGCAGCCAAGGGCCCGGGTCCCAGCCCCCCCAAGAGGAAGCCCCACTTCACCTGCGACCCCTACCCCTACCTCAGGCAGCACAGCCCTGGGCCGAGAGAGCCCTTCTCTCAGTGATTTCCCCAGAGGGGAGAGTGAGAGCCTGAAAGCGAGCCCCTGGTCTCCCCAACTCCACGCGGCACCGCCCACTTCCTTCTGCCCCATCCCGCATGCCCAGGTGTGATGCACGACTGGGGGAGGGGGCAGAGAGGCTGGGAGAGCAGCAGGCTGGCCTCTGGGAGGGCATCAGAGGGACGTGTATCTCAGGAACTGCTTTTTGGACTCCATCAGGAAATCCACCCCCAAACCACTGGGGACACCTTGACCTTGGATCTCCCCAACTGGCCCACAGGCACCCTCAACCCTGCACACACCTCACCCGCATACCCTCACCCGGTGGCTGGCGCTCTGTGTGTGCCCCTGAGGGCGGTGGGTGCGAGCCTCAGCAGATGTCAGTGAGTGGGATTGGGAGAAAGTGCTCCAGCCTGAGCATTCAGCAGGACCCTAGAGAAAGTGAGCCGGAGGCTGCCAGCTCCCGGCCTGGCTTCACAGGATCTAGGGAAGGCACACAAGCTTTGAGGTTCCCCCCAACAGGGAGCAAGAAGTGGGGAGCTGGCTTATCCATAGAAAAGTCTGAGAAACACTCGGCATCCCTAGTGGGATGGACAGAAGGTATTCCTCTCCTGAAGCCAGAGTGGAGGAGGTGACTGCTTCTTCAAAGGCAGAGACTAGCACAAGGCTTCAAGGAACATGAAAAAAACAAGGAAATGCGACACCAAGTGTTAAAGTAGTTCCATTTAGAGAGAGAATGATAAACCTATACATCTCTGAACCTTTTAGCAAAATAAGATGGATGAGAAGCCAAAGCCACTCCCGCTTTTCCTGCAAAGTCCCGTTCCCACTTCCATCATGCTGTGGGGCTTATTAGTTTAGCAGAGCCAGAAAGCTTTAGTGGTTGGGGGGGTCAGAAGCTTCAATAACCTCAAGAATGGCCTCACATAACAAAATTTTGCTGATCTTGATATAAAGTCAGAGTAGAGTCTGTATTAATAACTTTTGAAATGGAAATCAACACACTGAACAGAAAGAAATTAACGTGAACTTTTTCAAACTAATCGGTAAAAAAATGTTCAGAGTGATTTGCATTAGTAGACTAAATTTATTTAAAGTTTTTTTCAAAAACATTTTGAATAAGTCGAAAACGTGTTTTTTAATTTATTTTATTTATTTATTTTTTTGCGGTGCGTGGGCCTCTCACTGCTGTGGCCTCTCCCGTTGCGGAGCACAGGCTCCGGCCGCGCAGGCTCAGCGGCCATGGCTCACGGGGCCCAGCCGCTCCGCGGCATGCGGGATCTTCCCGGACCGGGGCACGAACCTGTGTCCCCTGCATCGGCAGGCGGACTCTCAACCACTGCGCCACCGGGGAAGTCCCGAAAAAGTGTTTTATTTTTTTGTTTTTTGTTTTTTTTGTTTTTTTTTTTTTAAATGGAACTTTTCGGTTGGGAAGATAGGTGTAGCCAAAGCTTCTTGTTTTAAGACTTCTAGTTAAACTAGACTAGTTAGACTAAACCAGGGCCCAGCAAACAATGGCTGATAAGGTCAAATCTGGCTCACCACCTGATATATCTCAGGAACTGCTTTTACAGCAGTTATATACAGCCCCTGAGCTAAGAATGATTTTTACATTTTTAAATGATTGAGAAAAATCAAAAGAATTTTTGTGATGTGAAAATTATATGAAATTCAAATTTCCATAAATGGAGTTTTACTGGACACACACTCACACAAAAAATGTCATTTAAGGAAATATGACAATATTTATTAAAACTTAACCCAGCAACTTCACTTTTTCTTACAAATGTTCTCACATGCATGTGTACATACTTATGTACAAGGATATTCCTTGCAGCACTATTTGTAATGACAAACAACCTAAATGTTCTTAAGTTGTGGTTCATTCATACGCATGAACACCATGTGATCAGTAAAATGGAGGGGGATGGATCTGTATGTACTGGTGTGGGATAATCCTAGGTGTACTAGTTTCCTATTGTTGAGGTAACAGATGACCACAAGTTTAGTGGTTTAAGACAAAGGTCAGAAGTCTAAAAACCCAGTTTCACTGAGCAGAAGGAGGTCCAGCGTCGGCAGCACTGATTCCTTTGGGAGCTCTCGAGAGGAGTCCATTTCCTGGCCTTTTCCAGCTTCTCGAGGTCTCCCGCAGTCCTTGGCTTGTGGCCCCTCTCCATCTTCAAAGCCGGCAATGGAGCATCTTCAGACCTCTGACTCTGCTCTCTGACTCTCCATAATCGTTTCTTTCTCTGCCCCCCCCCCCCTGCAAGGCCCCCTTGACCACATTGGCCCACCTGGATGATCCAGGAGTGTCCAGAATAATCTCTCCTCAAGACCCTTCATTCAATCACATCAACTAAGTCCCACTTGCCGTGTAAGGCTTGCAGGTTCTTGGAATGAGCATGTGGATGTCTTTGGAGGGATATTATTCAGTATTCTAAACTAGAGTATACTTTTAGGCAAACATAGCAAAGTTCCTTATGTTGTGAACAGAATGCCACCATTTGTGTAAAAAAATGGGATAGGCATTTTTTTGTTTGTTTTTCATTCTTTTTAAAAATAAAAAATGTATTGAAGTATAGTTGATGTATAATACTGCATGTTACAGGTGTACGATATAGTGATTCACAATTTTTAAAGGTTATACTCCATTGTTAGTTATTATAAAATATTTGTGATATTCCTGGTGTTATACAACATATCCCTAGCTTATTTTATACTTAATAGCGTGTACCTCTCAATCCCCTACTCCTACATTGCCCCCGCTTTCCGTCTCCCCACTGGTAACCACTAGTTTGTTCTCTATATCTCTGAGTCGGCTTCTTTTTTGTTATATTCACTAGTCTGTTGTATTTTTTAGATTCCACATATAAGTGATACCATATAGTATTTGTCTTTCTCTGTCTGACTTATTTCACTTAGCATAATGCCCTCCAAGTCCATTCATGTTGCTGCAAGTGGCAGAATTTCATTCTTTTGTACGGCTGAGTAGTATTCCATTGTGTGTATGTATGTATGTGTGTGTATATGTATATATCACATCTTCTTTATCCATTCATCTGTTCATGGGGACACTTAGGCTGCTTACATATCTTGGCAATTGTACATAATGCTGCTATGAACATTAGGGTGCATTTATCTTTTGGAATTTGTGTTTTTGTTTTTTGCAGATATATACCCAGGAGTGGAATGGCTGGGTCATATGGTAGTTCTAGTTTTAGTTTTTTGAGAAATCCCCATACTGTTCTCCACAGTGACTGCACCAATCTACATTCCCACCAACAGTGTAGGAGGGCTTCCCTTTTCCCCACATCGTCGCCAGGATTTGTTATTTGTGTTGGTTTTGATGATGGACAAAAAAACGGGGGTGGGGGGATAGATATTTAATCTATATTCTTATATATACATAGACTATCTCTGGGAAGATATCCAGAAACCTCATAACAATGATTTTGGGGCTGGACTGGGGTCATGAATGGGAAGAAAATTTATCCTTTGTTATTTCTTACTTTTTAAACAGAGTAGGCATCTACTATATAGAAGTTAAACCATGGTTCTGACCTCTTTCTTACCGAACGTTTACAAGAGTTTTAATTGACAGGGTCTTGCCTGATTTTATCTTTTGGTTACTAGCAAGAAAAAAAAAAGAGGATTTTATCTTTTGGTTAAAAAGTAAGAGAAAGGTAGAGAAACCAGGCTTAAAGATAATCTGGGAATGGGCTTTTCAGCATCAGGATAGTCGAACATTGGCTTGGCTTCCACAACCAAACCTCCATGTAAGATCAACACCTGTGCCAGCACACGTGTCCTCTGCCCCTTAACCTAAGTTGTCTTAAAAAAAGCTCTTTGCAAAGATGCACCAGAAAGCAAAGAAAACTCTCTCCCAAGAGCTGGGCTAGCACTGGTTTCTGAAATTCTTTGAGGAGACACAGGCAAGACATTTTTCTCTAGTTCACATTCCATTTTAAAATCTATTTTTCTAATAGAATCGTGTTATTTCAGAGCTACAAGGGCTTAAAAGTCTTTGGTTTCAAACTTTTCCTTTTAAAGATGAGAAAAGGGAGATTGACATGGGTGAGATGAACTCCTCTTTGGTAACAAATACAACAAATGTCCTCCTATGGTGTGTGGACGACATGCCAAGCCTGGGGCTGGGCTGCAAAGATGGTGCCATGGCCTGCTCTCCAGGGGAGCTGGCACTCGAGACACAGCTACACGGTGCTGGTGTGAGGACGGACAACGGGACCTGGTTCCAGCGGGCACATCATTGAGCAAGTCAAGGCAGGTCTCACAGGGTTCAGAGTCCGCGAGTGAAGCTTGACAGATGAGTTAGCATCTGTCAGGAGCTGGCATTCCAAGACGTGGGGACAGAACAGCAGGAGAATGTAGGTTTCTGCGCCTGTGGAGGGTAAAAGCAGGGAGGGAGGTGCAAGAGGAAGTCGAGAAGCAGTTTAGGCAAAAGATCATGCAAGACACTGTACATACTCAGACTTCTGTCCTTTGCCAGAGTTACAAGGGGTGACAAACTTTCTGAAAGGGGTCAGAGAATAAGTATTTCAGGCTTGGCAAGCAACAGACATCTCTGTCTCCTATTCCTTTTTTATTTTTGTTGTTTTTACAGATCTTTAAACACGTAAAAACCATTCGTGGGCTTCCCTGGTGGCGCAGTGGTTGAGAGTCCACCTGCCGATACAGGGGACGCGGGTTCGTGCCCCGGTCCGGGAAGATCCCACATGCCGCGGAGCGGCTGGGCCCGTGAGCCGTGGCCGCTGAGCCTGAGGGTCCGGAGCCTGTGCTCCGCAGCGGGAGAGGCCACAGCAGTGAGAGGCCTGCGTTCCGCTAAAAAAAAAAAAAAAAAAAAAAAAAAACCCCAAACAAAAAAACATTCTTAACTTGCAGGTCGGATTGGGTCCACAGAGTCTGCTGACCGTGTAGACCACGGGAATCACTGGAGACTCTGAAGCAGGAAAGGCCGTTGTCAGATGGGGGCGTTGGAAGGAGTGCGCTGGTGGCAGGCAGGGGGGCAGAGAGATTGGGCGGTGGAGGGACAGTTACATCAGGGTCGGGACAGGTAGAAGAAGACGCTAATCATCACAGCCCAGGGACGAAGGGCAAAGGGGAGGACCAGGGTGGCGGCAGTGGTGTCACTTGCTTCTTGATAGCTGGGCTGGATCCGCGCACATGAGGAGAATGGGATGGTGCTGCCTTTCTCTCCTTTCCTTCCCACCAACTCCACAGGACAACTTCTCGTCCACTTGGGGTGTGAGTGACAAGCGGGGGAGGGTGTCATTAGTCCAGGCAGGGCTTCAGCCTGGGGGACACTGCAAACCCCTTTCCCACGGGCCCGACCTGCCAGGCTCTCTATCAGGCTGGTGCAGCCCCCGGGGGCAGCTCCTGGGCCTCCGCCTCTGCTCAGGCTTCACACTGGGCTACGTCAGGGATCCTTTCCTTTGGGATCAAAGAGTTTCCTTTTTCTATAAAATAAGCATTGACAAATATTATATGATATTACTTACATGTGGAATCTAAAAAAATGATGCAAAAGAACTCATTTTCAAAACAGAAACAGACGCACAGATTTTGAAAACAAACTTATGGATACCAAAGGGGAAAGGTTGGGGGAGCGATAAATTGGGAGATTGGGATTGACATACACACACGACTATAGATAAAACAGGTAACCAACAAGGACCTGCTGTATAGCACGGGGAACTCTATTGAGTACCCTGTAATAACCTATATGGGAAAAGAATCTGAAAAAGAATGGATATGTGTATATATAACTGAACCGCTTTGCGGTACATCTGAGACTAACACAACGTTGTAAATCACCTCTATTCTAATACAAAATAAAAATTCAATTAGAAACATAAAATAAAGTCAGCATGTCCCCAGAATGTTTTAGTGCATCTGCCAGCTCCACTTTCTTCTAATTGCTCAAAGTGCCGGACAGCTCAAGCTTCACACTTTTCACCCCATTTCTGTTGTTTGCTACCAAGACCCGTCTCCTGTTCTAGGTGTGTGAGACAGGGCAGGAGCAGGGGGACCCTGGGCAGTGCTGAGTCACGTCTTACTCTGCGCTCGGTGCCTCCTTGCCGGAACAGGGCTGCCTCCCGACAGACAATTGTGTCCGCGCTCTTTTTTTTTTTTTTTTTTTTTTTTTTTTTTTTTTTTTTTTTTTTTTTTTTTTTTTTTGCGGTACGCGGGCCTCTCACTGCTGTGGCCTCTCCCGTTGCGGAGCGCAGGCTCCGGACGCGCGCAGGCTCAGCGGCCACGGCTCACGGGCCCAGCCGCTCCGCGGCATGTGGGATCTTCCCGGACCGGGGCACGAACCCGTGTCCCCTGCATCGGCAGGCGGACTCTCCACCACTGCGCCACCAGGGAAGCCCTGTCCGCCTATTTTTATCGCTTATGTTTCTGAAGCTCCCGACTGACTCGGGCCGGTTTATCCCAGGCCTCCCCCGCCACCCCGTTATCTTTTAGCTTCGCCTCTCTGGAAGCGCCTCTCATCTTCAGGGGCAGTTTCTCCCTCCCGGGACGTGAATACGTTGTCTCATGATCTCATTGCAGTTCCCAGGGTAGAACTCCTGCCCTTTTTACTTTTGTTTCCTTCTCAAACACCTTCTGGCAATTTCTTGAATTACGACTTGAATAGTGAGTTACTCCTTCCGATTAAGATATGTTTTCAAATATTTCAAATATCTGTGACAACAGGCTACATTTTCTACTTTCCCTTTTTTTTTTTTCCTGCGATTTTACTTGATAAAAATTTGTCATTGCCTCTGGAGCTGTAAGTGGTTCCCCTTCAGCTGTGCTTGGTAGGGCGCAGGCCTCCTCGAATTGTGTCTAGTCCTGGTTTACGGAAGTTAGTTTTGAGCGTGTGAGTACCTTCATTTATATGTGTTTTCCCCACAGGATGTTTTCTCCTTTTGCCGTGGCTGCTTTAGTCAGTGGCTCTGTTCTCTGGACTTTATTTTTTTAAAAATTGTTTGTGTGCTTTATTATCATTTCTATCATCTGTTGGTTGTTTTATGACTCTATCCAAATATAGGAGTCAGAGATATATACTTGGACCTTCAACTCTTCACTGGATGCATCGGTGTGGTCACAGACCTCTTACCCAGCCAGGTAAGTTCCAAATTAGAATGTTTTCCTCTGTTGTCTCAGTGGGTAGCAGCAGCGATAATGGGCTGTGGAGAAGTACTGACAATAATGAGGGTGGTGGTCGTCATCACTGTAGCTGACATTTATCCAGTGTTGACCGTGTGCCAGAGGCCGTGCTAAGCTCCACTCGTATTACTTCATTTGGTCCCCACGGCAGCCTTCTGAGTTACAGACGTTTATCATGTCATTTTACAAACAAGAAACCAGAGAGATTAGTGAATTTACCCAAGGCCGGATGATGGCACCAGGATTCAACAGAACTTATCAGGCCATTTGTCACCATGTGGGTCACCAGAGATACAGACGCACTTTGTTAAGGCACCATCAAAGGATTTGTCAAGGTGTGTGAATATTAGTTACAATGCCTGGGTTTCTTCCCTTTTGTCTTCTCATCACCCACCGCTCCCGAGGAGTGTATAGCCAGACCTTGGAGATGTTTCTGGTTTGGTTCCAGACCACCACAATAAAGCGGATATCGCAATAAATTGAGTCACATGAAGTTTTTGATTTCCCAGTGCATGTAAAAGTTAGGTTTGGACTATACTGTACTCTATTGTGTGCAATAGCATTATGTCTAAAAAAACAATGGACATACCTTAGTTAAAAAATACTTAATGCTAAGAAATGTTAACCGTCACCTGAGCCTTCAGGGAGTCATAATCTTCTTTGCAGTAATAACATCAAAGATCACTGATCACAGATCACCGTAACAAATGTAACAGTAACGACAAAGTTTGAAATGTTGTGAGAATTACCAAAATGCGACATGGAGACCCAAGTGAGCCAATGCTGTTGGAAAAATGACACCACTGACTTGCTTGAGGCAGGGTTGCCACCAACCTTCAATTTGTAAAAAACGCAGAATCTTCTAAGTGCAATAAAGTGAAGCCCAATAAAACGAGGTCTGCCTGTAGTACAGGATTTCCACTGCTTCTGGAATTAAGCTTCCCTTAAGGTAAGGAGCGTTGTAACCCCCCCAAATGGATCCCATGTGCAACCAGTAACCAAGGCGGATGTCTCCATCGGGAGGCAAAGTGCTCGGGGCCCACTGTACTTTTAGGGGCCTGCAACAATGTTTACAGTTCTTTTAAAGTCAGAAGGAAAAAAATGACCTTTTAGGCCAAAGAAAATGCTTTAATATGTAACATTAATACATTCGTCCGATGCCTATGCAATTGTCAACTATTATCAGAGCCATCCAAATAAAAATGGGCTTTATTTTCAGACAACACTGAACTCATGGTCCTGAATTTTTGCCTATAATCTTTTAGCTTTAGAGCTGTGTGGGGTAGGAGTTTAGGATTGAGTCAATGGGATTAGAGTCAAGCTGCCTGGGTTTGCATTTTTTTTTTTTTTTTTTTTTTTTTTTGCAGTACGCGGGCCTCTCACTGCTGTGGCCTCTCCCGTTGTGGAGCACAGGGTCCGGACGCGCAGGCTCAGCGGCCGTGGCTCACGGGCCCAGCAGCTCTGCGGCATGTGGGATCTTCCTGGACCGGGGCACGAACCCGTGTCCCCTGCTGCATCGACAGGTGGACCTTCAACCACTGCGCCACCAGGGAAGCCCCTGGGTTTGGATTTTGAGTCAATCAGTTACCAGCTGTGGGACCTTGGGATGTAAGTGGACCTCTTTGGGCTTCAACTTTCTCACCTGTGCAGTGGGAGTATTTACTGTAACTGCCGTTACCGAGCTTTGAGGATTAAATGAATTAAAGCAAGGAGAGCTTCTAGAATAGAGCCCAGCATGTGGAGAGAGCTCAGTAAATATTAGTTATGTTGTTGCTATTATTATGATTGACCAAGAAAAGAGCTGTGTCCCGAGGTTAGGCTCTCAGACCTTTCCCCCTATTTATTTATCTATGGATTCTTGCTTTCTACGTCTGGTCATTTCCCCATTGCATGGAGACACCGCTCTCTCTGTTTATTTTTCAATGCTCCCTTTGCAGAGCTTGAGTCTAAAGACGCGTGCCTTTTACCCAGCAGAATGCCGATGCAACATCCATGGGCCATCCCCCCGCCAGGCTCTGAGTTGCAGAACAAGACTCTGACTGACACAAGCAAAAGGGGATTTCATGGAAGATGTGGCCGTGGAGGGTGGGAAACAGCAGGGAACAAAGTTCACAGAACCCATGGGAACGATCCTTGGAAATGGATCCACAGGTGCTTCAAAGACCCAAGAAACAGGAAGACGTGTAAGTATCTTATAACCAGCACAGCGTGGTCAGACTTTGCCCCCTTGGGTCCCCAGCTGTCCCTGCTGCGATGACCCAGCAGCATCCCTCTGTCCTTCCTCATGACTCCGGCTCAGGAACAGATTGGCTGGACTTGGGTTGTCCCGTCCTCTGCATCTACCAAGTGTGGAATGGAAAGTATCTGTTCTGGCTCCAAAGCCACAGCCCCAGCTCACCTGCCTGAAGTCTACTGCCCTTGAGAAGGGGAATGGATGCTCAGGTCCCCAAAGATGCAGGATCCCTCCTGTCTGCCCGCACCAACACGCTGAGCTGAGATGGAGAAAGAGGCGTGGGCTTTCTCCTCCTATTCTCTCTGTGAGGCTGGGCGCTGTGCGTCTTCTAGCTGTTGCCTGCTTGTGCGCTTCGTGGGCTGGAATTTGGTGGTAAGGAGATGTGCGTCCCATCGCGGGCCCTCAAACCCCTCCTGACACAGGCAGCTCGACCCCCGATCTGTAAGGCCTTCTGAGACTCGCCCAATCCTTTGTCTGATAATCTCCACCTTCATGAAGCAGAGCCATACTACTGAACCCAAGTGCTTTCTGTCGTAGCTTAAGACAGCGGTCCCCCACCGTTTGGGCACCAGGGACCGGTTTCGTGGAAGACAATTTTTCCACGGGGTGGGGGAAGGTTTCGGGATGATTCGAGTGCATTACGTTTATTGCGCACTTTATTTCTGTTACTATTGCATTGTGATATATAATGAAATAATTATACAACTCTCCATAATGCAGAATCAGTGGGAGCTTGTTTTCACTTGCCACTCACTGATAAGGTTTTGTTATGAGTCTGCAAGCAATTGATTTATTATGGTCTCCGTGCAGTCAGAGCTCTCTGCTAATGATAACCTGTATTTGCAGCCACTCCCCAGGGCTAGCATCACCGCCTCAGCTCCTCCTCAGATCATCAGGCGTTAGATGCTCATAAGGAGCACACAACCTAGATCCCTCACGTGTGCAGTTCACAGTAGGGTTCACGCTCCTGTGAGCATCTAATGCTGCCGCTGATCTGACAGAAGGCGGAGCTCAGGCAGTAATGGGAGCAATGGGGAGTGGCTGTAAATACAGATGAAGCTTCGCTCTCTCAACCTCCACTCGCCTCCTGCTGTGTGGCCCGGTTCCTAACAGGCCACGGACGGTTACCGGTCCATGGCCCAGGGGTTGGGGACCCCTGGCTTAAGACATTCCCCTGCTCTGGATTCACTGAAGGTCACCCCTCCCCTCCCCACCTTGTTCAGACTCAGTCTCTGTACAAACCACATTTTCTGGTTGCTTCTGAATGGAGACTGGACTTAAGGGCTAGAATCAGGGTAGTTGTGGTTCGTGCAGGGGGCATCCAGGATCTGGTTCTCTTTCTCCACTGATGTGAAGTGGGGTGGGGCAGGGAGGCTGTGGGGGGCTGGTCTCTCTCCCTCACGACCCCTGGAGCAAGTGCTGGGTGCTGGTGGGCGGGGCGTCCCAGGAGTGCAATTCAGGCTCCTCTGAACCTTCCTCATTGCTGCAAAAATATCTGGTGTAGAGCCTGCTGATTCGGGGCTGTTGTTTTGCTGGCGATTTTTCTTTTCCAGGAAAGACCTCCAAGCTAAGAAGAAAGCGTGAATACTCGCTTTGTTGGGATATGGTAATTTTCAGTGAATATCACAGCATTTCATCTTAGTATTTGCACCCTTCGTTCCTTCAGCTCCAGAGCAGCCCCTGCCTCTAAGTTTCTGGCATTTTCCAGAACAGCCGAGCACCTGGGCAACCTGGCGTGGGAATCTAAGAAACAGCCTGTGGACTCCGGGTGAGAAGGAAGGGAGAAGTCATCCCTCACAGTTCTTTGCGATGCTACGGGGGTTTCCATTTAAAATCCAGTCTTTTATAGAACAATATAAATTTCAAGCAGAAGGGAGATTTTAGAGATGATTAAATCTAACATCTATTTCATAGAACCCAGAGGGATTAAATTACTTGTTCAAGATCATATATGGGCTCCAGAGCAGGACTTGAAACCTAGGACCCCTAATGTGGAGACATTCATATAACGACGTTTGCATTGTCCCGTCTTATTTTGGTTCATTGAGTAATTCATTTGTCTCTACATTTTTTTTTTTTTTT
>RJWK010054608.1:0-14985 GCA_004363435.1 Platanista minor
TGGAGCAACTAAGCCCGTGCGCCACAACTACTGAGCCTGAGCTCTAGAGCCCACAAGCCACAACTACTGAGCCTGCGCTCTAGAGCCCGTGAGCCACAACCACTGGGCCGGCGTCCTGCAACTACTGAAGTCCGCATGCCTAGAGCCCGTGCTCCGCAACAAGAGAAGCCACCGCAGTGAGAAGCCCGCTCGCTGCAACTAGAGAAAGCCAGTGCGCAGCAACAAAGACCCAACGCAGCCAAAAATAAATGAATAAAAAATAAATAAATTTATTTAAAAAAAAAATACAGGATTTCAAGAAAGAAAGAAACCAACCATGCCAGTACCCAACAGATATTCTCGCTGACATGATCAGAAAGACCAGAAAGGAACTTTGAAGGGAAGGACACTCCCACCACTGGCTCACGTTCCAGGGGCCCTGCCTGGAAATCGTGCTTTGCCAGGACCCCGAGCACGGTCTCCCCTGGGGGACACTGGGGACAGACAGCATCCCTCACCCCTCCCCACAGGCTGCTTCTCCTTCCTAGGAGCCAGCCCTGTGCTCCACCCTCCACCAGGATCCATACTATTTCTAGCCGGACCAGAAACAGATGCGCATGGGGCTGGCCGATAAGCCCAGTCACTGAAACCCAGAGGAAGTGGCCTGCAGAGGACCCACGGCGGGGCCTAGCTTGGGGGCCCACTCATTCTGCAAAGGCCAAAGACGGCAGCCAAAAACACAATTTCTATGTACGTCCGCAAGGAGCCTGACTGAGTTCTCAGCACCTGCAGAAGGACAGCGTGGGCTCCCCTTGTAACAAGACAACAGCCTCTCATCCCATCTTCCCCCTGCCTGACCTCAGCCCAACCAGCAGCACTACACATAAACACACACTCATTCTTTGAGTCTGATGGTTCTTTTCTTGTTATTTTTCCACAGGAAAAGAAAGGTTCTGAGAATACAGACAATTATCTCAACATTGACCAGGTTTGTGTAGAGAAAATTCTAGAGGTTGACTGATGTTGACTCTTCCCATGGAAAACGCTGGTCCTCGTCTTTCTACCAGGAACCTCTTGGCTTCAGAGGAAACCAAAGAGGAGCGAAAAGGCAGGGAAGCCACATTCACAGAAATGTCTAGTACAGCCAGGCAACACATCAGGGATTCTGACGTGAGCCGAGATCGTCATCTGTGTTCCAAAGATGGGGACACTGAGACTGAGATGCATGACTTTCCAAGGCCACACTGGTAGAGCCAGGACTTGAACCCCAGAAGTCTGGCTCCCAGCCTGTGCTCTTAATTGCTATACAGGGAAGAAAGACCTCCCCGCTGCTCAGACCTCACCCTGGGCCAACTGGGTCCTGCTAGATTCTTCCTCTCAGGAGCATCCTTGCAAGGGTCCCAGCTCCAAAACCCCTACACAGACAGCAGCAACTCTGAGCGTTCACAGTTTACTGACCACCAGCCAAGTATAATACTTAGTGTCCATTACCTCAGTGGTGCCTCCTGCAGCCCTAAGGGGTGAGTGGCCACCGTTATCAGCACCCCCATTTTGCAGAGGAGTAAACAGGCTCTGGCAGGCTGGGTGACCAGGGTGCGAGCCCTGCTGGTCCAGCTCCAGAGCCGGCACACTCCAGCACCACCCCGGCGGACTCAACAACCAATTCCGCCAGCAGAAAACGGAACCTGGGCAAGGTCAAGCCCAGGGTAGAAACACCTGAGTTGGATGGAAAACAGACCAGACGCTTCTTACAAAATACTTATTAGGTGCCAGAGCTGACCTCACCATCTCCTTAATCCTCTGCCAACCTTGGGAACAAACCCCCATTTTCCGGATTCGGCTCAGGAAAGTGAAGTCATTCCCTCAGGGCCACCTGGCCGGGCCTCGATGCCAAAGGCAGCAGGGCGGCGATGTGGTGGTGGTGTAGAGAGAGAGCCCCGCCAAACAGGGGAGCCTGGCTCTCTCCCCTCCCCACTTCTATTTCCGAGCGGGCTGCTCCCCCAGCGGCCTCTCCGAAAACCCTTGCGTGAACAGGATAGATACTGGATAAACGTGGCTCCTCTCTTTGAAGCCAAGCCTCAGGGGGCGGAGGGAGATGCCAAACGTATTCAGGGCTCCCAAAGGCTGCCAAAGTCGGTCCCTGGATGAGACACGCAGAGATACCTTTTCACCCTCCGGCTTCTCCTGCAGGCACTGGGCCATGCTGGCCCGAAAAATGGCTCAGGACCCTCGGAGTGACTGACAGAGCCATGATCAAGGGAAAGGGCTCCGAGGGACAAGGGCAGACCGCGAATGAAGGCCCTGCTCTTCCAGAAGCCGCCCCCAGAGTCCTAAGGTGAACACACGACACACTGGTCATTCCCACCCGGCCCTCCCGGCCTAGAAAGCCCTCCAGAGAAGTAAAGCCCTCATCCTTTAAAGGGGGGATTTCATCCTGGGGTCCGTGAGCCCTCATGGGGTCCTTAAACCCCCAACACAGTGCCTTCCAGGCAGGGAAGGAGCAGACTCTCCGGAAGCCCAGAAGCAGGAAAGAGCATTCATCTCAGCTCGAGGCCCAGCTCAAATGCCCCCTTTCTGGGAGGGCTTTCCTTCCTCTTCTCAACTTCCCCTTTCCGGGTTCTCATCACACTTACGGTAATTACTCGTTCCTCTGCTTTAGTGCTACAACCTTGACGCCGGCCCCGGGAAAGCACGGCACACTAGAAAGAAGCCTTCAAATAGTTATAGGCGCGGATGCCTGGACCTCTGGGAGCTTAACAACTGCCTGTGCTGGCTCCCATCATGCTCCCTTACAGCTAAGTGGGCACCCGCGGTCTCCCCCACCAGACCCAAGGCAGGAGGGCCAGCCTCTGCCTCATTCTTCAGCTTTGCAGGAATGGGGTCTGGCCCTCACGATGCCCTCAGTCAGCTCAGTATCAGACTGCTCACAGAAGGTTAACTAAAATGGCAAATTCTGCTCAAAAAAGAAAAGGGAAGAATGCGTCAGGAAATATTCCTTTATCTCCTTGTTGCTTAACCTGAGGATTGTTCCTAAAAAGCAGCTACTATGTGGAGCGGAGGCCAGGAGAAGGGTGCCGACTGTCTATCACCACCATGGAAATGATGCTAATAGCCTCCCAGTATTCACAATGCGTCAGGCACTGCGTGCATTTCCTCGTCCGAGCATCAAATCACCACAATATTATTATGATTACTCCCATTTAACAGAGGGGAAGACTGAGGCTGGAAGACTAGAAAGCCGGCAGCTGGTAACTGGCTCCAGGCTCCCAAGCCCAATGGCAGGGCGTGACCAGTTCCAGCAAGACAGCAGCCTGCAGACGTAGGTCCCTTCTGCTGGGGGCAGAGAAGGGCCCTGAGGCCCCTGCTTTGCCTTTGCAAATGAGTTTTCACTGTGGTTAGCAAGCCAGCCCTTCACTTCCCCACGAGGCTCAGAGTTTTGCAAACAAAGTTGCGGGGTAGGGGGTGGCAGTTCCTGTTACAACGAGCTAGAAGATGAGAGCCTTCCTTCCCTTTCAGAGAGGGCAGGACTGGGGCAAGAGGGTCCCCCAAGCACTCCAGTCCAGGCAGGTCTACCCCGAGACCTCCCTGCACAAGGATCTGAGTCCAGCCCGGGGGCATGAACGCTTGTCTGACTCCACAGCCTGGGGCGGAAACCCACAGCTTGCCTCCTCTTTCCCAGCATTTGCCAGGGAGCCAGCCTGTGCTCCCAACCGGAGCTCAGGTCAGCAGAGGGTCAAGTCCCAGCCCCACGGTCACTCCACCCACAACCCTGCTAGCTCCCATTCCCCCTGCAAAATAGAGACACATTAAGTAGGGTCAGGCTCATGGAGGTGATGCAGGGATTTAAGGAGCCGACAGCTCACGTCAAAGAGCTGCGCAGGACACAATCTGGGGCTAAACGCTCGCTGCTGTCACCCGCAGGTCATCACGGTGAGGGTAACGCCCAACCACTCATCCAGTTGGCAGAGGCGCTGAGGGTCCACGGGCCTGGCCCAGTGGCAGGGGCTGTGGATTCCAAGCAGACCAAATCCCTGCCCTCAAGGAATTATATTCTAAGGAGGCAGGCAGACAGGTAAATCAATATGTACTATATCTGGTGGTGGTAAGTGCTATAAGAATTAAACCAAAGCAGGGACTTCTCTGGTGGTGCAGTGGTTAACACTCCGTGCTTCCACTGCACGGGGCGAGGGTCTGATCCCTGGGTGGGGAACTAGGATCCTACATGCTGTGCGGCGCAGCCAAAAAACGAAAAAACCGAAGTAGGGTGAGGCCTGCTGGATGACGGGGTAGGGGAGAAGCTTGGGTAGCAGGTGTGATGTGGGAGGCCTCCCCGGAGGAGGTACCCTCTAAGCTGAGGCTTGAAGGAAGCAAGGGCAGATCCATGTAGATGTCTGGGGAAGAATATTCCAAGAAGAGCAAACAGCAAGTACAAAGGTCCCGAGGGGAAATGTGCATGCTGTGTTCCCAAGAGCGAAATGTGCTTGTGTGTCCTGCATTCTGCTAAGCTCTTGGGTGTGAGGAACAGGACGGCGCTGCCCGGACACACTGCACGTGCTCCCTGGAGCCTCCATGGCCCCCAGTGCCTGCCCATCTCACCTCTCCCACCTGTACGCTCTGATCACACCAGCTCCACATCTGTACATTCAGTCATTCCTCCTGCCTGGTGCGCACTCCTGTACGGCCTTTGCACCTGCCTGGAGCCCCATCCCCGCACCTTTCTCATCCCTGTCCACCGTCACCCACTGTAACTAGCTGGCTCCCTCTGGGGTCCTCTGGAGTGGGCCGCGGCCCCTGGTGGGTGGTCGTGCCATGTTCTTTTATGTTTTTTACTTCTGATTACAGTTTTACTATAAAAGACAGAACTCAGGAAGAGCCAGATGAAGAGACAGGTACAGCAAGGTTTATGAGGGTCCTAAACACAGAGCTTCCATCCCTTCTCTTTGGGGAATCAGGGCTCAGCACTCTCCTGGCACGTCGGTATGTTCACCAACCAGGAGGTACCAACAAGCTTTGGTGTCCGGAGTTTTTAAAATTGGGGTTTCATTACATGAACATAATTGATTGAACGTAGACCTCATGATTGAACACAATCTCCAATGCTCCTTCCCCTCTTCTCTCACTGGAGGTCAGGCTGTTTTAACATCCCATCCCTCTAATCACAAGTCTGGCTTTTTGGTGACCAGCCCCATCCTGAGTCATCTCATCTCATTAGTATAAACTCAGGTGTGATCCAAACGGCTCTACATAATAAGGACACTTATTTTACTTGGGAAATTCCAAAGATTTAGATTCTCCGCTCCAGGAACCAGGGAGAAAGACCAGTCAAATTCTTTGTTACACAACAGTAGGTCTTCTTGAAGTCCCTGGACTGATAACAAGGATGCTTCTTGCCATGATTCTTCGAGACCTACTAAACGGCTAACTGTCCCCCTCTCACTTCTGCACCTGCAGCATTCAGTACCTGGCACCAAGGAGGGACTCAGCCAAGAGGCAGAACAAGGCCCCTGCGCAGTGACGTGGCAATCACCGATGCCACTGGAAATGCACACTCCTTCCCCAGGCGATTCCACCTCTCAGAGTCCATCCACCCATGAGAAACACCCACCCATGAGAAACACCCACCCATGCTGACTGTGGAGCAGCTCACACCTGCAGAAGGAAAAGAGAATCAACGTGCGTGTCCATCACTGGAGGAGTTAAGCAAACTGGCTCTCCTCATCCACGGATCCCTCTCCCCCAATTAAAAAAGACCTATACATAGTAACGTGGATAAATCAAAACAGCCCAGTGCAACGTGGTGCTCTGGATGGATCCTGGAACACAAAAAGAACATTTGTGGAAAAGCCGGTAAAATCCAAATAAAGTCTGAAGTTTAGTTAATAGCCACGCACTAATGTTAATTTCCTGGTTTGGGCAAATTCGTCACATAACATGAGACGGGAGCGTAGGAGAAAGGCACATGGGAACTCTGCATCTTTGCAACTCCTCTGTATATCCAAAATTATTCCAAAATTAAAAGTTTAGTTTCAAGAAATGCTAAGCACGGAAAAGGCTGCAAAAGTTTGAAATTTTATACAAATGGTAATGACTTATTTAAAAGACACAAACCGGGGCTTCCCTGGTGGCACAGTGGTTAATCAGCCTGCCAATGCAGGCGACACGGGTTTGAGCCCTGGTCCGGGAAGATCCCACATGCCGCAGAGCAACTAAGCCCGTGCACCACAACTACTGAGCCTACGCTCTAGAGACCGCAAGGCCCAACTACTGAAACCCGCAGTCCTAGAGCCCATGCTCCGCAACAAGAGAAGCCACCGCCATGAGAAGCCCACGCACCAGAATGAAGAGCAGCCCCCGCTCGACGCAACTAGAGAAAGCCCGCGCGCAGAAAAGACCCAACACAGCCAAAAGTAAATAAATAAAAGAAATAAAATTTTTTACAAGAAAATAAATAAATAAAAGACACAAACCAACTGTCATGCGTATCTGTGATTCCAGCTACCCCAGTGTATGAAAAGTATAAGACATAAAAGAGGAGGGTAGGGACTTCCCTGGTGGCGCAGTGGTTAAGAATCCACCTGCCAATGCAGGGGACACGGGTTTGATCCCTGGTCCAGGAAGATCCCACATGCTGCACAGCAACTGAGCCCATGTGCCACAACTACTGAGCCTGCGCTCTAGAGCCCACATGCCACAACTACTGAAGCCCATGCTCCGCAACAAGACAAGCCACTGCGATGAGAAGCCTGCGCACTGCGACGAAGAGTAGCCTCCGCTCACCACAACTAGAGAAAGCCCGTGCACAGCAACGAAGACCCAATGCGGCCAAAAACCAAAGGAGAGAGAGAGAGAGAGAGAGATGTGATGAATACCCTTCATCACAAAATGGTTATTTCTGGGAGAACTGACAGAGGGCTTTATAGCTGTGTCTGTAACATTTAATAAAAAGAGATCTCTAGCAAATATAATGAAGAAAATGCTAAGAGTTGGTAAAACTGGGTCATGGTGCATAGGTACGGTTTATATTATTTTCTATGCTCTGCTTTTTATGTTTGAAATATTTCATAATTTAAAAACTCAAACATGTATTTATTAAAATAATTAAAAGTTCATGAATGAGTGGAAAGCACAGAAGCAGAAAAAGACAGGACAGACCTAAGGCACGTGCCTCATCATCATTAAAACCCAGATTCTCTGACGTTGTGACTGTTTTTGAGCCGAGAAATCTTTAAGAGATTCAACACTCACAGCAGAGACTTCATTCAGTGATCCCTCTAAAACCAGGATGCAGCTGGTGAGATAACATGACACAATCTATTAAAATGTTCAATGTGCCCACCCAGGAATTCCACTTCTAGGAACTCATCCTGCAGCAATAGTAGCACAAAGATGCAGGTCCAGGGGCATTTCTATTCTGGATGATTGGAAGTGGCCTCCTGTCCACCAGTAGGGAAGTTGGGTTAAAGAAACGACAGTGCAGCCACTGTCTGGAACACCAGGCAGCCATCAAAAGAGAATGGAACAGATCCACGTGTACTGATGAGACAGCTGCACAGAGCACAGTAAAGGGAAAAGGCAAGCTGCAGAACAACGTGCATTGTGTGGTCCTCTTTCTGCTTAAAAAACTGTACATAAACTTATGTACGTAAGTGTGCATGTGGATATAAACATACATAGGAAAGATGTAAAAAAAAAAATACACTAAACGGTTAATACTGGTTACCTCAAGATTTGGGAGAAGGAAGGACAGAACATTTTTTTTCCTCACATTCTTTGAGTTGGTTATAGTAAGCAGGTAATGTTTTTGTAATAAAACAGCAAGAATGAGGCCCCTTTGTCTCAGTGTTCACAGTGGCTAACTGACAAAACAAAAACCTGGAAACACAGTAAAGGTAGAAGAATAGGTGATTTACCTTTGGTTCAGCCACACCGTGGGTTATCATGTAATCAGTAAAAAGGGCGTAGTAGACCATCTGTGTCAACTGAATTGGAGAAATTTCCTGAGCGATTATTCAGTGACGAAAGCAAAAAAAAAAAAAAAAAACCCTCTGTGTACATAGATGGTCAAACTATACAGAAAAGTGAAGAGCTGGTTGGTGAGGGAGGAGGGGTGATTGGGAGGATACAGGAAAAGCTTCTAGGAGCTGGCATGGCAACATTCTCGGTCTGGATTTGAGTGATGGTTACATGGTAGTTTGTCTTATAGTTAGTCATTATACTGAATATTTAATGTGTGTTGTTTCAAATTAAAAAAATAAAAAAAGCTTACAGACATACGGTCGATGCCGCAGAGTCTCTATAATGACCACGTGCGCATGGCTCAGCCGCCCTGCTCCTCCCTCATCAACACCTGGCCCTCCTTGCCTTTTTTTTTTTTTTTTTTTCCTAAACACAGAAAATGCTCTCTGGCTACAGGACCTTGGCACTTGCCAGGATTCGGAACTCGTTCTCTTGTGGCGCTCACTCTTCCCTCTATGCCAGACTTCCAGGTGCATCTCCAGACCCGAGCCAAGTCTGAACAAGACCAACACAAACAAACGTGAAACCCAGACAGAGGGCTAGGTGTCAGGATGCCTGGGAGATGTGCAGTGTCTCCCTGGAAAGAAGTCTCTAGTGATAAACCCCAGGGGCTCTCGGCCTTTCTCAGCTCTTTTCTAAATTTTACTCCAAAATTTGGAAAAGAGAAGGAATGCAGGCTGATGGGAAAGAAATTCACAATTACTGAAACACTGGATGGAACACACCTTTCACGCTCTGCAAAACACTACAAGTTCAACTGCCACAACAGCTTCGCAAGGCTGGTGCTATAAAGGTCAACAGTCTCTGAGGAGTTCTATAACTTGCTTAAGGTCACACAAGCATGTCTTCCTAGGATCCTCTGTGGACCCTGCAGACCCACTGATTGCAACTGTGGCCGAAACAAGCAAAGGACAAGGCACCACGTACCACACAACAATAAGAATCACAAACACCCTCATCAGTCCAAAACAGACTTTAGACTCATTGGCCAGGGAACTGCATCTGGCTGCAGACGTGTTTGGTTAGGTCAAGATCGTGTTGCTTACTTGTTTAAATGAGTCAGCACGTTTTAAAAATGAGCCGATTTTGCATTAACGACCTACGTTTCCAGCTGCAGATCTGTTGACCCTGAGCCTACAGTGTGGGGTACGATCTGCTCACTTCGTATCGGGCACACACGGGTCCCCCACCCACCACAGTTCCCACCTGCCCTCGCATCTCACCCACTCTGCGGCCCAGATTTGCTGTCATTCATTCCCTAGACCCTGTCCAGTTCTCTTATTTAGGTCGCCTGCCTGGCCTCCTACAAGTAGATGAGTTTCTGGTCCTTCACCTGGAACAGAGGAGGTAGAGTTTTAAAGGAATAAATGCAAAGTTCTGTTTTTGGACCTGAAAACTTAACTGATGCTGTACAGAAGTAGCCAGAGCTCCAAAACAACAGAGACCCTTTATAGCTGCAGCAGACATGAATTTACTAGGCTCCTTCTCACACATCCCATCTACGGGGTCTTGATTTCAGCACAAGGTCACAGGGAAATGCACCCTCAGGACACTCAAGCATGGTGACACACAGTCCGTAGATCATGAAGCAATTCCTTAGGGGACCGAGGAGGCTGAACCGAGAGAGAAGTTCAGGGCCAAGTGCCCTGGCTTCAGTCATCTGATCCAGAGGAAGCAGGAGCCTGGTTTTGCTCATCTCCAGCAGTAAGAGCCAGACTTCCAGGTGGGTACAGGAAGAACCTTCAAAAAACCCAAGAGGTGCTCAAAATTGTCTCAGGCCACCTTGAGAGACATACTGGAAAAAATCATGGCAGAGCCATTCCGACTACGTGGCTTCAGGAAGGTCACGCTACTTTGCGAGACTCAGTTTCCCCATCTGTAAAATGGGGAGGCTTTATACAGGCATAAGGAGGATTTATACAGCACCAAGGACAGAGGTTGTTAAGACTCTTCAGAGGACACAGAAAGTGGCTGCTGCTGTTAGGATTTTTAGTGCTTCTCCACCAACCACCACCATTTATACAGGATATCATTCTAAGTCCTTTACATATTTTAACATATTTAATTCTAAAACATCCCCATGACATAGGCGCTATTTTTATCCCCATTTCGTCAGTGAGGAGACTGAGGCACTCAAGATGAAGCACTTGGACCTCAAGAGCACACTGCTAGGTGCAGAGGTGGGATTTGAACCCGGGAAGTCCATCTTTGGAGTCCACCCTTTTGGCCATGACACTTATGGCCTCCTACTACCTGTATGAGGAAACCGGTTACACTGGATGCTTTTCTCAATCCTCCCCTCCATGTCTGAGCCCGGATCCTAGTGCTGTGCCTCTAGCAGGAGGGAAGCATGCCTCCAGATGGGGATAAAGCCCGCAGACCTCGGCGGCAGGCTTGGTGTCGAAGGTGACGGAGAGAGAGTGGAGTCAGGAGGACTCCAGTTTCCTGGCATGAGCCACTGGGTGGGTGTGGCGAGCCTCTCACCAAGGTGGAGAAACAAAGAGAAGAAGAGCAGGTTTTAAACACGGAGGTCTTAATTTTTTTTTTTTTTTGGCTGGACCACGCGGCATGAGGGATCTTCCCCCACCAGGGATCGAACCCGTGCCCCCTGCATTGCGAGCTTAGAGTCTTAACCACTGGACCACCAGGGAGGTCTAAGGCCTTCACTTTTTTCATGACAAGTTCCATTTTAAACAGTTTCAGCTTAAAAGACTTACTAGATGTCCAAGTAGGGATAACCAAGATGCAACTGGACATTTCTAGAGTTCCTACTCTGAAGTTCGGAGAGCCTCCCAATGACTTTTATGAGGAACCTCCCGCGGCCCCCAGTCTGGTTCCATGTCTTTCCCGACAATTCCACAGCACCCTGCACACACCCCTGTCGTAGCATCATCACCTCTTGTCTATCTCCCCTGCAGATTGTGAACCTCTGAGAGATGGGATCCTGCTTTATTCAGCTTGGTCACCTCATTGCCCAGCAGAGTGTCTAGAACATGGTCGGTGCTCAATAAATCTTTACTAAACGGGTCAATCTAAAAGATCTTGGAAGGAGACGCGTATCTGGGAATGTATTCATTTCCCGTTACTGCTCTAACAAATGACCACAAACTTAAGAGGCTTAAAACAATACAAATTTATGATCTTACATTTCAGCAGATCAGAATTCCAAAATGGGTCTCACCAGGGCTGCTCCGTCCGGAGGCTCTGGGGAGAATCCGTTTCCTTGCCTTCTCTGGCTTCTAGAGGCCGCCTGCATCCCTTGCCTGTGGACCCTTCATCTTCAAAGCCAGAATCTTTCAGCCTCTCTCTGACTCTGATGTTCGATCTCCCTCTTCCATCTTTTAAAGACCCCGTGATGTCCTCAGGCCCACATGGGTCATCCAGGATCATCTCCCATCTTAAGCCCCTTAACCTTCTCACACCTGCAAAGTCCCTTTTGCCATGTCAGGTCACATATCCACAGGTTCTGGGGATTAGGACCTGGACATCTTTGGGGACCACTACTCTACCCACACAGGGGGGTGTCCTGGGAAAGGACCAAAAGGGTAGAGGTCACAAGATGGCAACCAGTGAGATGACCCCCACCACGGGATGTGTTTTTTCAGCCCCAGTGCTGTTCTTTCATTACAACACGTACTACTGAATTCCAATGCCCAACTCCTACCATGCCCCACCACCTCACTAACGTGGCACATGAGGAACACGGCAAGAAGGCCCATGACACACCCAAATACAGTCCCAACAGAGAAGCACGGCCAGCCCTGCAGTCAGTCCCACTCAGCACCAGGTCCTGCTTCTCCATGGAGGTTGGCAGTGGTCTCACATCTCCAGGGGTCATTTGGTGCCAAATCACAACAAAAGAATCGTTTAAAAAAATTAAATACAAGCCCACACCAGACAGAGAGGAGCCCGCCTCAGAGAACACCGGGCAGCGGAGTCCCATCCCTGCCCCACCTGGACCCTTACACAGCGGTGGGCGAAGGCGGCACACAGGAAGCCTGGCCCCGAGAACGCACGGCTCGTTTTTCTTCCTGCTCGAGAGGGGAAGCCTTTCTGCAGCAGTTCCCCTAGCCACAGGGGCTCGCGGCCGCCTGACCACAGAGACCGAGGCGCCGAGGCCAGGCCCCAGGGAAGCCAGAGTATCTCAAGTCCCAAAGGCCTGACCAAAACAGTCCGTCCAAGCCAGAAGGGTAAAAACATAAAAAGGAGCACAGGGGCCATCATGGGAGGTTACCTCCTATGAAACCATAACAACATAAACCTGGCAGGCTATGCAAGTCTCCGAAGGCTGCTGTAACAAATTCCACAAATCTAGTGGCTTAAAGCAACATAAATTTATTCTCTTTCAGTTCCAAGGTCAAAATCAGTCTCACGAGGCTAAGGTGGGCTATCCAGGTATGGACAGGGTTGGTCCCTTCTGGAGGCTCTAAGGGAGAATCCATTTCCACACTGTTTTCAGCATCCAGTGGCCTGGCCGTCTGCACTCCCTGGCTCGTGGTCCCTTCCTCCAGCTTCCAAGGACATCTCTGCAACCTCTGCTTCTGTCATCACCCCTATTAACTCTGACCCTCCGGCCTCTTACTTAAAAGGATCTTCGTGATTACACCGGACCCACCTATCCAGACCATCCAGAATGACCTCCTCATCTCAAGATCCTGAACTTAACCCCATCTGCAAAGTTCCTTCTGCCACATAAGAGAACACATCCACAAGTCCTGGGGATTAGGACGTGGACACCTTTGGGGCCATTATGCACACCCTACCTTTCAACTCTCCCTATCAGTGTTTGCAGAGGAGGAGGGTATTACTTCAAAGACAGCTTCGCAAGTATCTGTCCCGGAAAGCCAAAGCTTACCCTTCCCCTCATGCCTAACCACGTTTACAGACACTGAGGCACAAGTTCTGGGAAAAGGAAAGAGGGTAAAAGAAAAAGACAAAAAACCCTCCCTATCTGCAGCAGCCAACCATGTGTCAAACGCAGGGCAAGGTGCTTTGCATACACACTTGAGAGTCTGGTCTCACCTTTGCCAGTTAGCACAGAGGAGAACTGAGGCTCAGAGAGGTTAAGGAACTTGCCCAAGATCTCACAGCCTGCAAATGGTGCATCCGGGGTTCAAATCCAGGCCTGTCCGGCTCTCACTCTGGGCTACACAGCAAGAACGTGGATCTTTTTGAGATTTTTTTTTTTTTTTTTCCTCTTGGTCCCAAAAAGTTGTTCACAGTAAAACCCCTTCCTTTTGGGTAGGAAATTATGCAAAGCATGTGCCACTGCCTCCACTCGCTTGGAGACTGAGCAGAGAAAGATCTATTTGGGGGCTTTACGCTCCAGTGATCTGCTTACTTGGCCTAAAACTCACCACCCGCTGCTTATACATTTTTTTCTACAGAGGCCACTTCCTGAGGCTCAAATGAGGCAAGCTGGTGAGTCCGCCCAGCAAGACCAGACCCGGCTCAGAGCAGGACGCAGGGCAAGAAGCAGGGCCAGCTCTGAGCAGGTCAGAGACCCCAGGGCCCACCTCAAAACAAAACTGAACCACGTTAGAAGCAACAGAGTCTGCCTGTTAGCCTGTCGCCAAAATGCACAGCGTCCAAGCCTGTGACAAAGGCAATAGCCACGGAAGCTGCCCTTTTTATTATTTTATTCATTCATTCATGTTATTCAAAGGAGCCCCAGACTGAAAACGCCTGCATTGTCTATCACTTCGTTTTTGGGGTAGTTTGTTATAAGCAACAGATAACTGAAACCATTATTACTACTCTCAGTAACAACCACCATCATTTAGCACTCGCCATGTGCCAGGCATTCTTCTCATCACTCACAGGAACTCATTAAATCCTCACAGCAATCCAGCAAAGTGGACCATATTTCCCATTTTACAGAAGGGGAAACTGAGGTGCCCAAGGTCATCCATCAGAAGGGTGGGTAGAATACCACTCATCAATAGAAAAGAACAGACTACTAGGACCTGCGACAACACACGTGAACCTCAAGAACACCACGCTGAGTGAAAGAAGCCAACCACAAAAGAGCACATACTGTATGTGCTATTCCATTTATGTGAAATTCTAATACACACAAAACAAGCCTAGAATGGCAGAAAGCAGGTCAGGAGGTGCCTGGTGCAGGAGTGAGCAGGCAGGTGCTGACTGCAAAAGGAACACGAGGGAGCTTTCTGGGGTGATGGAGGGGTGGTGGTTACACATGCGTACACGTGTCCAAATGCACTTAACAATATACTTAAAATGGGACCATTGCATTGCACGTAAATTATCCCTCCATAAAGTTCATTTCTTAAAGTTTTTAGAAAAAATACCAGGTACCTCTATCTCCCAGAGATCATAACCCTTAAAGATGAAATATGACATCTTCATAGAAAAGCAACCAAATGCTAGCTTGGTTCCTGATCAGGTACCTAGGTCTTAGGCAATGAGAGCTATTTTTCTTTATCTGTGTTTTTCTGTATTTTGCAAAGGTTCTACATTGAGCATGCACTCCTCTTATAATGGAAAATGAAACTAGAGTCAATGTAATTTTTAAAACTCAGATGAGGGGCTTCCCTGGTGGCGCAGTGGTTGAGAGTCCGCCTGCCGATGCAGGGGACGCGGGTTCGTGCCCCGGTCCGGGAGGATCCCACATGCCGCCGAGCGGCTGGGCCCGTGAGCCATGGCCGCTGAGCCTGCGCATCGGAGCCTGTGCTCCGTGACGGGAGAGGCCACAACAGTGAGAGGCCCGCATACCGCAAAAAGAAAAAGAAAAAAAAAACTCAGATGAGATGTAGTCCAGCCTTCCTGAGATGGCTTGGATGACCCCTTCCCCCAGGGAAGGGTGGAGGAGCCCTGGAAGAGTCAGGCAGTGCATGTGGTTCAGCCTGGAGCTTCCTGGGTGTCTGGGGCCCAATCCTTAACTTCTCTGAGCCTGGCTGTACCAGGGGACTCATGTGAGCCCCTCTTGATAATTCTGCCCAACCATCTGGCTCTGGAAGGGACTCA
>RJWK010054609.1:0-14996 GCA_004363435.1 Platanista minor
TCGAAGAAAAAAAAAAAAGAGTGGTATTATGATGGGCAAATAATCATATTCCCGGTTATATAATTAGGTTAATAAAGAATCAGATAATTAATTAAAATTATTTTTTTTAATCTTGCAATTGTATGTGTACTTACGGAATTTTGAAACCTTCATATTGTCTTTCTTTAAATTTTAAAATGGAAAAAACATGTTTTGATCATTCCTTTTTTTTACAAATGAGAAATATGATTAAACAAAAACATTAAGGTTAGCAAATCTAAATATTAAAGATTAATTAGGTGGGAAATCTAACCAGGAATGTGACTCTTTTTTCCTCTTAGGGTGTACATCCCAACAAAACTTTCTTATTAGTTAGTTATTGCTTTTCAACATTTGAAAAATACTTAAACCTCCTGTGTATCCATGAAAATTCCAAACAGAATTTGAAATTCTATACTTTTAACCTCCTCAAGCTAAAAATGATAGTCATAAAACCATTCTTTCTAAATTATTTTTTTCCCAGGGAAAATGGAAATAAGCAAAATATAATTTTTTAAGAAGTTAAAAAAAATCAGTATAATTTAATCAATAGCTCTTAATTGGCTTCAGCTGTACCATGATATTGTATCTGGCATTCTATACAAATAATGTTTAAAAAAAAAAAAACTTAGTAACATGCTAACAATGAGAATTCTTTGGTTTTGTTTTGCTTCATTTTACTTTGGCACAGGTTGATGTATTTGTCAGAAAAAAAAAATTCTGAGATTAGAGATTTGAGGTTCTTAGTTTTAAAGTAGATAAACTCAGAAGCCTTGTGGATGCTGATCTGAATATATTTCCTAGTTTACAGTAGCATTTTTTTTCTTTTAATTTAAGCTAAAATCTTAATGGTCTGGGCAGTGGTGAATGTTCATCTACATGCTTCTGTTGTAGTTAAATACCAATTAGATTGTGGATTTCCTAAAAAAAATAAAAATAAAAAAGAAGTCAAGATATATGTCTTGCTTTAGTGGATTGTTAAGAATAACTTTGCACATGTTCTCCACTTTTTGGACCCCTTAAATCTCCTCTGGTGGTCGAAGTGGCTATTTAATAGATTTTAAAGGTGTCCTTCTGGCTGTATAAATGTGTGGTTACATATTGACAGTTCACTGCCCACATTAAAGTGCATTATTGTAACTTTTGCTCAGGGTCTTTAGAAAATTAGCACAGAAAGTAGCTTATTTTTTAAAAAAAGATGATGGAAGATAACACTGTAACAGAAGAAGGTGTGATTGCCATTATATATTTAGCAAGTGTGGTTATCATCTTATATGGAGCTTAAATCTTGACTTTTCATATTTCTATTACATTTTGGGCATTTACCACTAACCAGACCAAACAACCTTGGTAAGGCTGAGATCTTATTAATACACTTCTACAGGTAAAATATTGATACTTATAAATTTTGTTCTTTGACAGAACAATATATGGTACTATAGATCTACTTTATTAAGTAGACTAATTATAACTCAGTTCTCCTATGTGCCTTATGAGATAACTTGGAAGTAAGTTTGTGAAAAATCAGGATATATGTGTTGTTTGTTAAATTAACTGTTTTAAGCCCTTTTGACACCTCACTAGTTTTGTACTGTTTTACCTCTTATTTCTGAAACTCTTTTTATGGTGTATCCTGTTAGAGGGGACAAACATGTCATAGAAAGCAGTTGTGCACTCTTTCCAATATAGTTGATAAATTCAATAATCTTATATATTGAGCTTCGTGTTTATAGTACAGTAAGTGGTCTAGCAAAATTGTCCATGTTTCTTTGTTTATTGATAAATGCATTGTATAGAAACTATTTCCCCTAAATATTTATGGACCAAACAATTGTGATATATCCTATTAAATTTGTGTGAATAAACGATTTTGAATCTAAGGAGTTTTATTTCCCATTAGTTTTACTTAAGGCTTAACTGTACTAGTGTGTTTTCGATTGTCTATTTGTAAAAGCTATTAAAACGGTAATATGAAAAATTTTAGATATGCAAACATACAAATAGTTTTTAGATTTCCAAACTTCTGATTCATTTTAAATTACCATTGCATACGCAGTGTAATTCAACTTAGAATTACCTTTAAATATATTTTCCTACAATAAAAGTAATGCCCCACTGATTTGACTCAGCCTGATTTTTAGAATTAAAAAAAAGATAATTAGCAGATCAAGTAATTGCATGAAAAGAAACCTTAAATATGATTAAGTTTAATGTTAGGTCTATTGAGCACAAATGGATATTTGTAAATCTAAATAGAAATTGCAGACCCCTAAAAGCCAAGTTGCTCTGTAGTTAATAAATTGTCACTATGATTTTTTTCAGGGAGAACAAATCTTGGGGCATTACAGCCAAACATCCCGACGTTTGAAAATTCCCTAAAGTATTAAAAGAAGGGGAAAGGTTTGATCGGAAATCCACTGCAGTGAAGACAAAGACAATATTAGGTTATGATAATCATACATTTAAAAATCTATTGAGCCAAAAAAAGAGAGACAGAGAGAGAGAGAGAGAGAAAGAGAGAGAGAGAGAGAGAGAGAGAGAGAGAGAGAGAGAGAGAGAGAGAGAGAGAGAGAGAGAAAGAGAGAGAAAGAGACCAGGAGACTTAAATGTCATTTACTGAATGTTAACAAAACTTCTGTTCTTTATGATGTCTAACACAAATGGAGGCTTAAAATTATATGGTTTTAAACAAAATTAGATAAATCGTGTATAAATCAGAGCAACCAGGCAGTAATATGCCCACCCCATATTTGAAGAAATTTATTGAAAAAAAAAATCCCACACATTTGTCAAGCACAGTAGTTGTAAAATAAAATCCAAAAACATTCATTTCACCTGCTTGCTAATGTGTATTAGTCCTATCTGTTAATGGCATTTTCCAGTTGTAAATTCAAAGAAAAGCTATCACTCATTTAAGAGTATAGGGATCAAAATCCAGTGATTTTAGTATTATTGTTTATTACTTCCTTTTTAAACAGAAATCTCTGCATGCACTTTTACATCTGTCACTTCTAGTGTACATCTCTGTATGATGACTTATCTTTGCTGTTTCTTGTATGATAAATAGCTTTCATTAATAAACATTTTATTTGATGGAAACATAGTTAACTTTATGTTAAACACACACTTTTGAAATTAATTTGGAACACTGTCTTAAAAGGCAGCACAATACACTTCCAACTTGTTATACTTAGGAAAAAGCCCAAATGATATAATGAGGTTAAATTCTGGTAATCTAGGGTAAAATTATTTACTTGGTTTTTGACTTCTCATGACTTTTTATTAGTTGTATTCGCTTGACACATGGACTAAAAATATTTTTTTAAAAAACAAAGAAAACCCAAATTACAACAAAAATCAACCTCAATATACTGTCATGTAAAATTTCAGCAACTTTTTTAGATGATTATGGTAAAATTTATAGATCCTCTGTAAGTTTACATGTTTGCTATGCAATGAGCAAATTTATTGAAAGTATACAAATATATTCTGAACTATGACAAGATCCAATCTTTGCATCGTTCAAATTACATATGATATCACATACAAAAGAGCAAGTGGAAAGAAAAACAAATGTTTAGGAATGAGGTTTTTTATTTGTTAAAGGGATATTTGAAGACAGAATTTTTTAAACTATTCATATTTAGCTGTATATCCAAAGCATATGTTAAACAAATTAACATATAACTTTCCAGAAAAGTTTTCATTATGATGAAATTTTTATTATATACAAATGAACCCTATGTAAATGATGTAACTTTTATGAATGATAGTATAAATATTTCACTTACATGTATTCTCAGAATTTTGAATGTGTTCTTAAATGCTTTCGCTTCCTGAATACTAAAAAAGAAAAAAAAAATCTAAAAAGAGACAGCAACTTACTAATAAAAGAAAAAAAAAAAACCAATGCACCATGACAAGTAGACTATTTTGAGTGATCATGAAACATGTTGGTTTTGTCAGTAACTTGAATGTTTATGCCTCATTGAAACCTCATCCACGGCTATTGTAACTTAAATAGATTTTCCAATACATTTCCAGACAGTTTATTCCAATCCTTGTCCTGAAGCTTTGCCTTCTTTCCCTGTGCTGTCACCTGTGGCAGTTTCATTTAGAAACATTTTGGAACTTCACCTGGTTTTACAGACCTTTAAATATTTCTCTGGAATGTGAAGTGCGGGAAGAGACCACAGAGGGAAAGAACATAACAGAAATTAGACATCTGAAAAAAATAATACAAATTTGAAACAGGCACATTTTTAAAGAGGAAAGGAAAGGAGCGTTAATTATGTGAATGGGAAGAGAAAAAAGCATATGATGCTGAATCCGAATGTCCGTGGTGCTTTTCTGTGACGGACAGTGGTCTCTGAGTCTGCAAAACTGCACCCTTATTGTTTGGCGTGGAAGAGAATGATGTGGACTTCTTGGTTGGGGGCAGGACACTATATTTTTGTAGCTTCTACCTCCCAAAGGCTTGGGTTCGTCTACTTCTTGCAAATTGATCTTGGGCACAAAACGCTTCGCTGGGAGTCAGCATCTGTTGGCTTTGGTGAGTAGCCACATTAAGGCTGACTTGCAGAGTGGGTGGGGTTTTTTATACCTCAAATAAGGACATGACTCCATAGTAAACGACCCAAAGCAAACACTTTTCAAAGTTTGGTGATGTTTCATCACCTACAAAGTCGATAGGTTTAGTTAACAATACCTTGTAGAATCCACCGCACGTTATTTTACAATAACATTTCTTTGGCCGCGCAGCATCTTATAAGCCACGTAGAAATAGCATCTAATTTTCTGTTGCAGCGTGCCTGCCAGGGAGAAGTGTTAGAAGTGGGAAATTCTGATGAAAAAGGATATACATATATATGTATAACTGAATCACTTTGCTGTACAGCAGAAATTAACACAACACTGTAAATCAACTACACTTCAATAAAATTTTAAAAAAAGAAGTGGGAAATTCTGGAATGGAAATTTGGAGTCATGTTATTCTAGGCTCTTACAGAGACTCCTAGGGATAATACCGTTATAAAAATAATGTAAAGAACTAATTTTGTATGGAGTTTTGCTGTTTAATTTTCAACTGTGTTATAAACAAAGCCAGCTTTACTTGTAGGGAGTTTGTGTATGTGTACTCTCCAGGGGATCCAAAACCTTTTACATTTTATGGTCTCTAGACACCAGGGTTAAATGAGGGCACTAGGACTTAGTCCAAATTGCGGAAATGGCGTTGTATTTTCTTTGAAACCGTACAGCTATATAACTATATAGATACTCTCTGGATTGGACTTTTGGATCTATTTTATACATTTAGGAATCGGGAACCAACTCTGAATAGTCAAATAAAGGAAACCCTTCTGAGGTAAAGCCACAGTCCTTTGCTTTACAGTCCATGTCAAAAATAGGAAGTTACTTTCTTTACCGTGCACCATTGATTTTAAAATATTTTTATAATACCTATTCTGCCCATATAACATTTTTTTTCAAAATAATATTACCATCTACCATATTTTCAAAATACATTATAACTCTAAGTTAATATATTACTTTGAATGCCCTCTGGAAAGATTTCCATTTCATTTTATCTGTTTCCATAGCAAAAAAAACCCCCAACAAACAAACAAACAAACAAAAAACAAGTTTGGAACTGGGCATGGTACTCAAGGGAAAGCCTATGAATATGATGTAGGTAGCAATATAATTACAACTAAATTTCTTTTTAACTCTGTTGCAAAATAGATATTTTTGCCTAACATCACTCCTCACTTCCAACATTCCTTTGCAAATATTAATATAGTAAACCCTCTCGTATCATGCATCACATCAATGAGTTTTTCTTCCCTTGGATTATTAACTTTTGCTTCTTTGCACTACATTTATCTGTGCTGAAATGATTAAAGGCAGGCAAGAATAAAGATCCAGGTATTAGCCATATGTAGAAAGTTCCTGGTGTGTATCTCTGTGTACATTTTCCTCATCTATTAGAATTGTCAGGAATGATTTTTTTCCTTTGGAACGTCATGTTTACATCTTGCATGATCTCATAAATTAATCTGAAGAGTAACTGGATACCTTTTACGGTCATTTGAAAATAAAATTTGCTACAAATCAGATGCTCCAGTCTCTGTTGCCTCCTGTTATGCATGAATATATTAATTTTTTCTGTACTTTCCCTTTGAACCAGAAAATATTCACCTCAAAGGGTATTTAAATTGTTATTTATGATGAAAATACAAAGATGAAGAAGTCCAAAGGTGAGGTTGCCTTTCCTTAATCATTCTCTTTCTGCTTCCTTTCTTATTCCGAAGCAGCAAAAAGCATGAAGGGCTATCTGCTTTAACTTTGACATTCGAGGGTTTTGACAACTTGCATCACTTAAAGTTATATTTATTATTCAGTAAACTTTAATTCTATAGAATAAGTGCCCTTTATGAAATGTAATTTTTGAAAAGCACAAAGGTATTTCACCATCTCAAGCAGTTGAAGCTGTTTGAATTCTACAAACAGAGTGGTGTTTTCAGGAGAAAAATATAGTGGAAATTATTTTAAATATAGTATTTGTAGCATTTTACCAGCTTGACCTGGATGCTCTACAGGATTTTTAAAGAGCTATAAAAACCTCCAAAATGTTATGTAAATAATTAAATGATGGTATTTTTCTGTAATATACATCGAGACAGTTTATTTTATAAATACAATTACGCAGTCATTTTATTATTTCAGTGCAGGTCTGCGTTCTTTTCTTGGATATTTTAATGACAAGGAGATCTTTATATTTCCGAGAGTTCTAATAGAATTCTTTATCCAGTTTTCCTCTTAAGCATCAAGAGCCTGCGTGTGTGTGAATGTGTGTGTGTGTGTGTGTGTGTGTGTGTGTGGTATATTTTCTTCCTAACACCCACGAAAAGACATATATTTTTAAGAAAGAAGGCTCAACTTCTAATTAAAAGCTAAACAAACAAAAAGGCAAAATAATGGCAATTTTCCTTAAGTTGGAGATATTGTAATAGGCCTATTTTTTGCTAACCTAACATGAAGCTACATTCCCCAGAGCTTCCCTGCTGATGCTAATCCTCTTTCTGGGTTCCGTGCATGTTACTGTCTTCACTGAGCTTGGCCATAACTTTGCTTTTTATTGGAATTACATCCCTGGGTTGGACTTTTCTGTTCAACAAAGTTTAACTAATGTTTACATTTCAACACAAACAACCACCACCAAAACAGAAAAGACAATTTTTATTGGAGTGAACAGTTTAACTTACTTCATCTATTAAGAGAGGCATGTTTGTTAGAAAGAAAAGTTTCTTTTATAATTCAACGAAGATATTTTGGTTTAAATTGAGCAGTGTTAGTCTGTCAAGGTGGTTAGAGCTCAATGCATTTGTAAGTGATCATGAGTATAAATATATACTTGTGGACACATAAGTAGGCAGGATGGTATGCTAAATATGCATATTATATGATAGATGCAGCTAGATTCTGAGGCTTACCAAGCAACGTTTCACCACATAGGCAACTCCCACAGCCTGAATACCTAATTGTCAAGTATTGGATTATGAAACATTTTGTATCAGCTCTGGTGTTTTCTGCTTCTCTGCAGTACCTTGCATAGGAATGTATCACCAATAAAAATGATCACCATGGGCTTTGATTTTGTTTTCGTTTTGACTCAGATATGGATAAACTCATGGAATCACTCTGTAGGTTGGAAAGAACCTTAGTAAATAGTCTGGTTCAAATGCTACCCAACCCCCTCTTTTCTTCCTTTTGCTGTTGAAACAGAAAGCACTGAGACAGATGTGTACTGTTTTTAGTTCAGAGACAACTGTGGGCTTCCCTCAGAAAAAAAAGGGATATCAAGAGATCCAGATTAACCTCTGCAGATTTACTTTTTTTTTTTTCTTAAGCCCAATGCTGGAACCATGTCAGTGCAGTAGTATGGCCACTGCTAATACCGCTTATTTATTGCTGCTGCTTTGTGAGTGCTACGTACGTTCCATTTAGAAAGATGACAATGATAACAGAACACAGACGGTTATTACTTCTTGGAATTTTCTAGAACTGTTCACAGCTTCTATTCATCTCTTCAGCTACTCACTCCCATCCTCTAAAATTCCCTTTCATCTCATGTCTATACCCATCACACCACTGAAACCATTTTCCTTCAAGTTAGCAGGGATTTTTTTTTTCTTTACCAAAATCATGGTAGTTCCCCTATCTTTAATCACATTTGCGTTGGTGCCAGATTTTATACCCCTTATGACTTGCTTCTCTTTAAAACGACTCCCGAGCCCTGGGATTTTCCACAATCAGAGCACCTTTTCTGCTGACTCACGGCCACCATGTCACCATCCAGCTTGGGGACCTCTCTGCCTGGCTCTGCGTGCTCCCAGGAAATTCTTTCTTAAAATGTCATCTTTTTTAGTGATGGCTCCAAATATATTTCTTGGGATACCTTCCCCTGACTGTTCTGTCAGTGAAAGTGCAGCAGGAATGATGTTGAACTCCTTGTTTTCTCTGCAGCAAACTTCACCTCTGGGCTTTGTTATTTCTGCTCATGATTTTAGTCTTCTCCCATCACCCAGACTGGGAGTCACTGAGTCATCAATTTCTCCATTGCCTTCTCCTTTACAAAGAAACATCATTTTGTATCATTCTGTTGCCAAATCCTATTGATCCTTTCTTTAGCCTATGTGTTTGATCAGCCCTCTTGATCCCCCCCTTTTTTTTTTTTTTTTTTTGCCATGTCCCCACCCCTATATCACTGGAACTTGTAGGGGACAGACCAGAACGGACCTGTGGGAAGATATTATCTGTGAAAGCTGTGAGTTGTTCCAGATATTGTTTTGCTTTCCCCATCTCTGCACCCTGATCCCCCATAAGAGTAGACCCAATGGTCAGCAATTTAAAAAAGATGATATTTAAACTAATTATACGACATAACTTTCTCATTAATGTAGAAGCCTACAGTCTACAAGATAATGACTATTCTCCGTGGGGATTTAAAAAGATCCTGGTTGTCGCTCATTTGGACAGCTGGAGGAGGGCTTTCTCGGTCCATGTATAATTGGAATAGAATATACCTATCATTACTTTTACGTGGCAAAAATTTTATTTTATTTTATTTTTTTAGAATAATACAATTTATTACTTTTAATATAGGTGAACTATGTGGCAAACATTTTAAATATTAATTTCATATCAAAACAAATGTGATACACAATAGAAGAAAGTAAATGTTGCTTGAAATGTAAAATCTTCTATTTCAAAGGAAATTCTGGTTTGCAGCTTGCTGTGCCCTAGGTCCTTCGGGACACTGGTGGAGGAATTTGACGTTGTGGAGTTGATGGTCTCCAGGGTCCTTTCTGGTTCCAGTCACACATGACAGGTGTGTGAAGAGCAGAACCGTGGGCTTTGGGCAGATAGAGCTGAGTTCACATTCTGTCTCTTCCATGAGGTTCTCGTCCAAGCCCTGATTTGCTCATATACCTCAGACTGCAATCACAGCTTTGCGGTTTTTTGCTTTTGTTTGTTTTTCTCTCAATCTCTCTCCACTCAAAATCTTTCCTGTACATTACGAGAGCAATCTTTCTAAACATTATCTTTCAGCTATACCTTCTTTCTCAGGAACTTTAATGAGTTCCCAATGTAGATATGATAAATAGAAACTCGTCTATGAGACAGCCAAGGTTCTTGGTACTATGACTCTTGTCTTACTTTTTTTTTTTTTTTTTTTTTTTTTGTGGTACGCGGGCCTCTCGCTCTTTTGGCCTCTCCCATTGCGGAACACAGGCTCCGGACGCGCAGGCTCAGCGGCCATGGCTCACGGGCCCAGCCGCTCCGCGGCATGTGGGATCTTCCCGGACCGGGGCACGGACCCGTGTCCCCTGCATCTGCAGGCAGACTCTCAACCATTGCGCCACCAGGGAAGCCCTTGTCTTACTTTTTTGGTTTATTTTCCCAGAATGAACACTTCACTGTCTGTAGCACAGGCCATATTCTGTCATATTTTTACCCACAGTCCCTTCTCTAATTATGAAACATTTCCCATTGCTTCTTATCTGCCTACATCTTAGAAATCCTTTTTTATTCCTTCCTTACAGCACATATAATACTAATAAATGAAAAAAAATTCAGAAGAAATAAAGTCACCTGCCATCTCCAAACCATCATATAACATCTCTCTATATTGTCTCTGAGTTCTTTTCCAGTTTTGGTATTTTGTTAAAGCTTGTCCTGTGGTTCCTGGGGTATGATAAGCACTCAATAAATGGCAATTTATTTGAACCTCAAAATGATCATTTCTTTAAATTATTCTAATTCTATCTCCATGAAAATTGTCTTCATGAACGTTTGTGATAAGCCAAGTCTTCCTTCCTGACCCCCATAACTCTCACTGTGTGTATGTCTCACACCCTCGACATGAGTATTTTTGTCCTGACACGAGTATTATTTCCTATCTCTTTCTCAAACATTATATTTTTCTTGAGAAAAGGGGTGGTGTCTTATACCTCTATTGCCTTTCTATAGGTGCTAGGAAAACAGTAATTGTTCACAACTGAGTTGGGAAGCAGTACTTCTCTCATGGATTAGTGGATAGAATTGGCTGAAGAAGACATTGTGACCCAAGCTCTGGGGGAAAGGTAAGCTTTCTTTGTGGAGAATTACTTTGGCACTTAGAATTCTCCATGATGTCAGGCAGGGGAGAGGCGACAGATACGGATCCAGGAGGACTTACTCGAGTCTTACTTTCCTTCTCTGACCAATAAATGCTTTGTGACTTTAACCTCTCCAGAATGGAGGGCATATGACACCCACCATCACTGTAAATTTCTCATTCCAGAGGCCCATCCTGGCGTCCTGTTGGGAAGCACAGGAGCTCTTTTCCCTAAATCTTTCTGTTATGTCACTGCAGTAGCTCTTTCCATTTTGTTACAAGCACTGCTTTCCAGTGTGTTTTTGGAGGCAAGCTGGAGAGGAATTGAAAAACTCAAAGGAGCACCACCCTAGTCACCAATGATGACAGCACGAATGACAAAGACATTGAGCTGTTGCCCGCTTACCAGCCAATCCTTCCAGTCTTGGTGAGGTTGTGTACTACCCTGACCGGACTTTCTTATACATGCACAAGGCAAACTTCATACTTAGATAAGCATTGATATTTTTTTTGGTGCCAGATTCTTGTTAAGCTACATTTCTTCCTCTTGTGGACACCAAGTATTAATATATCTGGCTCCACAGACCTCTAGCCAATGGCAGTACCTTATCAGTATATAAACTCAGGACAAAAATAAATTTTGCACACTGATCAGAGTTTGGCATGAAACCCTTTGTGGTGTTCACAGCTGAGCTACAAAGGCTTCCTAGAGCTTCCCCAGAGAGCAGTGCTCTGGTCGAGAGTCACTGTGTGACAGAAGGGGTCATGGTCTTTTCTTCCTGAGAGACCCCAGCTCACGGGTGTCTATATATCCTATTATTTTCCAAGGATGGTTGTCGATTTTGGTCTCCTTCACGTTAGCAAATAGGTATGAATTTTTTCCACCAAATCCATGCTAATAGTCCTTAATAAGCATGAACTTTTTGAGATACATGGTGTCTAGTGATTGGCCATCTCTACTTAATAAAATAGATACAGCCTTTAGATAAAAACATATAGATGTTCCTAGCAGTGAGGATTAATGACCATCCAATGAACATTGAAATAAGAGGCTCTGAAGCATTTCTTTCTTTCTTTTTTTTTTTTGAGACAGGTGAACTTTTCAAGCATGATCACATTTGCAGATATTTCAGGCCAGTTGCTCTCAAATTCTTGTTTTAAGTCACAAAACCTTGCTTGTGGAACTTTTTTGCAGAACTTTTTCACAGAACTGAATGTATGAAACGGTGAGAATAAGGCTTTTCTGGTGGAGAAAAGAAGTTGTGTGGTAAGCCGTGGTCCCATGGAGCCTTTTTGTGGGGTCCGGGGGCTTCAGGTGTTCATTCTGGGAAGCATGAGTTTGGAACCAGTCCTGAGGTCCTGTTAAAGATTTTGATAAATGTGTAGAGAGACCCCAAAATGAACCTTTTGTGGCCATCAGTTAGATGGAGGAGAATGTAAAAGTGGTGAACAAAGCTGGGACCTGGGTGAATTCCTTCAACAGTGTCTGCCTTGGTTTCATCATCTGTAAAAAGTGAGGCTGCCCTAAATTATTGTTTCTAAAACTTACCTTACCCTAAGCTTCACCAGGAGGGTTTGCTGAAAGAAGGGGTTCTGGCCCCACCCCTACTCCATGGAAGAGTTCTGAAATCTGTTGTTTCATAATTGTGCCCCAGGTAGTGGGGTGAGTTTGGGAAAACACTGGCTTCCATCTTTTCTGCCATAACTTTCAGCACCAACCTTTTTTAAGGTTCCACTCGGTTCCTCCACTTCTTCCACGGGTTGCTCTATGACAAGGACGTTTCTTCAGATTGGAAAGAGCGTAGCAACTGAAAAGCAGGAATTTAAACCTGCTGGAGTGATGACAATTATATAAAGGTGTTTCGCTTCCAGGAAACTTGCCAAAACAGCAGTCAGGAATCTTTGAGAAAGTAGCAAAAACTAGGATGTTTGGAGTTCAGTAAGCTATTAAAGTGCTTCTCAATATCATTTAGGGTGAAAAGTGTACTGATTACAAAATACATATTTCTGCACCTCCCCAGGCTTGTCTGTCTGCGGGCGGGCGCAGAGGCATCACATGGTTTCAGTCACCCCAATCTCAGTGTTTATCTGCTTCGTGCTCCGGAAGGACTTCTACACCACTCTCTTCCCAAGTCCCCAGGGGGTGTTTCAGACACGTTCGTTCACTCATCTGGCAGGTATGTAAAGGAGGTGCCCTTGTGTTTCCCCCTCCCCTCTGGTTTCCCTGGGTGTCTTCTGAACAAGGGTGTCTTCCTGAGAATTCGACATTTGTGCCCAAGATGCTGTTTCTTAAGATTCCCAAGGAAGAGGAGGATGCCTCCCCTGACTCACAGCTGCTCTGTCCCCTGGGGCGGGAGCAAGGCTGTGGTCAGAGTCCTTCCTCAACTTCTGCTTGGGATCCTCCTGCCCCCAGACCTTGCTGTCAGCCCACAGGACTGGGCTGGGGGAGAGATACCATTTCAGCATCCCCCCACGTCACCCCCAGACATCTGCACACAACGCTCCTTCCTCCTTCAGCCCCCAAACAAAAGTCCTCAGACAATGAATTCCTGCAGATGGACTCATCCGAGGTCTGTCCATTTTGCCAGACCTGATTCGACAAATTTGAATCTCAATTCGGGCTCAAGGTGGGAGAACCACTCTATGGAGTGTGTGGATTGGGAACTGATTTGAAAACTCAATCCCAGAGAGCACCAATTAATGAATTGATACCCACTGAGGGAGGCGCGTGGGGCTTGTTCAAGGACTCTGTTCTTTTCAACGTTTTTATAACTGAATTAGGACAGACCTGTCAAGCTAGTCACGCTTGCAGATGGCGAGAAGCTGGGAGGGATAGAAAATACAGCGGATGGCAAGATCTGAATGGAAAAGATACCAAGAGACTGGGAGGCTGAGGCTGATCTGAACCTAAGAGATAAAATTTGGCAGGAAGAACATGTAAAGCTACATGGAGACCCTAAATTCTACCTGCACTAATTCAAGGTGTGGTAGAGAGCGCTACATGTATTTTACCATGGAGTGCTTTCAAAACACAAAGTCTTACCAGAGTTCTCATACAGGGCATAAAATCTGTTCTGGCTGAGGTGGGAATGGGGGAGCTGGGGACGCCATACTCCTCCTCACCTCTCTCCGTGGCCCCTGAGGAGCTTTTGTAAAACCTGGTTTGAAAGCTCTTGGGCTCTAAGGTAGTGGAGAGAGTGAGAGAGGGGAGAAAAATGGGAGGACGGGACGGCTATGAAAACAACGTGATCAGTTTTAGTTCAAGGTATACTCACTAGGAACCCACAGTGTGATGTGGTCATTCCCAAAAACACGTGATTTTATCTGAGGCTGGATTAATGGACTAAGAGTACTAAGACTGGGAACATGTCTTTTCTGGGCAAACCATACAGGGACATGATGTTTTCACGTGGCTGCGATCGTCTAGAAGCAATAATTTTGCATCTTGCTATTTTAGGAACATTTTCTCACTGTTGGAAACTTGGCCAGGGAAGTCACATATGATTGCATAGGCTGTGCACTGTGCAAGTCCAAGGACACTATTTTCAGAGACTATAATGATTATAAAAGGCTGTTGCTCTTAATTTTTTCTCAGTTTTCCTTTAGTTTTCCTGCCATTCAGAACTTTACGCTGGTTTCTTTTTTTTTTTTCGCATTTTTATTGGAGTATAAATGTTTATAATGTTGTGTTAGTTTCTGCTGTATAACAAAGTGAATCAGCTATACATATACATATATCCCCATATCCCCTCCCTCTTGCGTCTCCCTCTCACCTTCCCTATCCCACCCCTCTAGGTGGTCATAAAGAATTGAGTTGATCTCCTTGTGCTATGCGGCTGCTTCCCACTAGCTATCTATTTTACATTTGGTAGTGTATATATGTCCATGCCACTCTCTCACTTCATCCCAGCTTACCATTCCCCCCACCATGCCCTCAAGTTCGTTCTCCACGTCTGCGTCTTTATTCCTGCCCTGCCACTAGGTTCATCAGTACTGCTTTTTAAAATTCCATATATAAGTGTTAGCATATGGTATTTGTTTTTCTCTTTCTGACTTACTTCACTCTGTATGACAGATTCAAGGTCCATCCACCTCACTACAAATAACTCAATTTTGTTCCTTTTTATGGCTGAGTAATATTCCATTGTATATATGTGCCACATCTTCTTTATCCATTCACCTTTTGATGGATATTTAGGTTGCTCCCAGGTCCTGGCTATTGTAAATAGTGCTGCAATGAACATTGTGGAACATGTATCTTTTTGAATTATGGTTTTCTCAGGGTATATGCCCTAAGCTGGCTTCTTTTAAGGTCAGC